>JAQSNX010003882.1:0-55461 GCA_029532605.1 Oreochromis grahami | reverse complement strand
AAATAGAGTTGTGCAAAAGTACAATAACATAAGAACAAGCAAAATATAAGAATGGCTAAATCTGAGAGTAATAAATATATGTACAATATAAGAGTATATGCATTACTGGATGTGTATACTAAATATGTGTACTTCTCTGCACCTCCGGAAGTCCACTATCAACTCCTTTGTCTTTGCGATGTTGAGGGTGAGATGGTTGTCTTGACACCAGTGGGTCAGGGCGCTGACCTCCTCCCTGTAGGCCGTCCTCATCACCATTGGTGATAAGACCCACCACTGTAGTGTCGTCCGCAAACTTCACAATGATGTTGGAGTTTCTAGTGGCCGTGCAGTCGTAGGTGTAGAGTGAGTACAGGAGAGGGCTCAGTACACACCCCTGTGGAGCACCAGTGTTCAGTGTGATGGGGATGAGGTGATGCTGCCCAGTCTGACCACTTGGCGTCTATCAGACAGGAAGTTAAGGGTCCAGCTGCAGAGGGAGCTGCTCAGTCCTAGATCCTGCAGTTTCCTGTCCAGCTTCGAGGAACGATGGTATTGAATGCTGTAAAAGCACTCCTATGTAAAATTTGCTTTGATCACTTATGAAAATAGTGAAGACACCACACTTCACTGCTTCGTGTGTTGTCAGTGTTACATGCATGAATATTTGTGCAACTGCAAATGACATACAAAGCCCCCCCCCCCCCCCCAAAAAAGTATCAGTATATAATTTATGTAAGAATTACAATTGCAGGGCAGGATGTAATGTGTAAGTGTTTGTGAGTATATAATATCTCTCAGGCTCAGGAAGGATACTTTTTAGAATGACTAAGATTCTTGAGAAGCTTATATGTTTTATCCCTGCAGGGATCTTAAGATGTTGTCTCTTTTAATTTTGAGCCCACTGGTGAAAACAGTCGAGCAGTGCAATGCCAGGATGGGAATCTGGTTTTAGATGTTTCTAAATAAAGGTTCATCCAGCCATGGTGGCCTCTTCAAGGACTTCACTCTGAAACAGGTCTATGTAGTTTGATTTGTTTCAGTTTAATGATCCCAGAGCCATTCTAGAGAATAAACCCAGTGATTACACAGACTGGGAGGTCTGCAATACCCATTCCAAGCCAAGCCAATCCAATTATAACCCCATACTATCAGCAATTAAATACCTCTTACTCTAAAAGCTGAATGAGTCTAATCACATATATTGTTGACATAGCATGTCCTATACAAAACCGAAAAGTAAAAAGACTCAGATATTTACCAAAAAACAAATCTTTATCAAATGCCATATTGCTAAAGTCTCGGCTGGCGTCCAAGTCAAAACCTACTGAGAATGTCAGGGTGTCTCCAAGTCAGGCCAAGCATGTAGTGAAGAGAAAAAGAGGGTTGAGCGGAGAGAGAGGGATAAAAGGATGGATGGGGAAAAGTGGGTGCAGCTGGTGCCCTTTGTCGCTCTAGTGCATGGTCCTCGGAGTTCCAGCTCCACTGGGAGGGTAGAGAAAGCCCCAGTAATGACATGCTAATGTGACTGTCAGAAAGAATAGTAGAGGGATCGGAAATTACGCCAATTCTGTGCCATAAATGGGAAACATTGCAAAAAGGAGGGGAAATACTCCCCATCCTTTTATATGAAAAGTGATAAAAGCCTTGATAAATCCCAATAAAAAGGGATTTAGAGATATAAAGCAAGCAGATAAGAGTGATGCAGGTGGAGGAGACTGGATAAAGGTGTAATTTTGGTGGAAGAGTGGAAGTGTTCATTGCCTGCTGGGAAATCTGCTTGCAGAGCTGGTTTTTGGTTTTACATCCTAGTCTGATGTCCTCCCTGTTTTGAACTCTAAAAAATCAAAATGAAAGCATAAAAGAATCACTTACATAGCTCGCTGAGGTATCGACTCATAAAACGACACATCTGACAGTGTGGCACAGAGAAACAGTCATGCACTGTACAAATTTTACCTTTGCAATTAGTGACCAGTCTGAGACACCTCAACAGTATACAGGGATAATTCCTTCCTCTGTGAGGGATGGAAATGGATGTTTGTGCATGATATACCTGAAGTGAACAATAAACAATTTGTCCATGAACATTTCTGCAAAAACAGTGTTTTTAGGGTAGCTTGGGGGGGTGAAAGTCTGGACAGTTTTGGGGGTGGGTCCTTTCTGTGAGCAGGTATGCTCGGATGGAGGCATGGCAGCCGAGGTTTGTTTTGCTCAGCTGTGTCTCTTGCCCATGATTTTAGCAGCTTATTTAAGAAGCAGCCAGAGCAGCCGTTCTTCGCCAGATTGTTATTGCAGCCTTCATGGTAATGTTTAGGTCTCTCTAGTGTTCGCCCCTACTTCTGCGCTTCCATGCCGATGCAGCTAGGCCGTGCAAGATTAACACCAGATGGGCGGCAGTGGAGGATTGAATCACGGCTGTGTATTTACTGGTGGCCATTCCCTACTATCCTGTCCCGTGCACCCAAAAGCCAGCACTTGCCAGTAGCCATGGGGACACTGGTGGGTGGTGCCACTCATGAGCCTTAAACACCCACATGCTGTTGGCGGCTTCTGTTAGTAGAGACTTTAGTTCTCACTCTTTTTCTTTATTCCTCGATTCTGGTGGAGAACAGACACTCATTAATGATCAGTTACAATCCCCTCTGATAGTCACGGCACTTAATGGCCAGTCCCTCACCGCCATTACACACAAAACCAAACTGCTTAAGCTTGTTTAAGCCATCACAATTGTCAACGATGCAACCCACCCCGCGCACTGTCTGTTCAGCCTCCTGCCCTCTGGAAAAAGATACAGAAGTCTCCGCTCCCGCACTACCAGGCTCACCAACAGCTTCATCCACCAGGCTGTGAGACTGCTGAACTCTCTCCCCTCCCGGCTCCCAGCCAGCAGAAACACCAGACTGGCAGGAGTTTAGGAAGACAGGAAGACAGTCTGGACCCCCCCCCCCCACACACACACACACACACGACTACCTCTGCATTACAATTGCACACACCTGCTGCCTTATATTTTTTTGTATTTTTAGTATTTTCTTTAGCACTATTTATATTATTTATATTATATTACTATTACTGCTGCTACAGTCTTATGCTGCATTAAAACAAAAACACTTACCAACCACAACCTGGGACTACGTCAAGTGAACTAGTACACTACTTTCCAGGGCGCACTGTGGAACACTTTATTATATGTTATATGTTATGTGTAGGTCCTGTCTTGTTATATCCTGTATGTTACCTAAATGTTGTGCATCTGCACTTTATTGTTGTCTGTCTACGCATGGGACAGTGTGAAACGTAATTTCAATTCCTTTGTATGGCAAGTACATCTGAAGAAATTGACAAATAAAACTGACTTGAACTTGAACTTGGACTTGAACTTGTTTTGAAAAGCAACCAGTACAAACTGATTCTATTCTTTGTTTTCCACTCAGTTAACATGTCCACAGTTCTAGGATTCCCCTGGCTAGCTCCCCCCAAATATTGATTGGGCTGGTCTGGGAATGGATCAGTGAGAGGGAGGTTTGGGAGTCTGTTCCCCCGTGATCTGAACCCAGATAGGCAGAAAATGGAGGGATGGAAGGATTAAATTAAATGCCTCCACAAATGGGAACACCACTGTGTGTAAAACTGCCTGCGTGGATGTTGGCACAGAAGCACCAGCCCCAACAGGAGATGGAGGCTTGGCAACTGAGTCGGGGGAACCTTTGTAAGCAGGACGGCGTCTCTTATAAATAGCCTGAATTTTGTCAAGCAGATGCTGCTGCTGGTCCAGTAAGTGAACATCCAGCTCGCTCCATGTCTCCCTCCTTTGTTCCTACTGTCTCTCTCTTCTTCTCCGAGCACTTATGGAGTCTGGTCCTCTGGTTCTGGGGGTTGGGGGTTGGCCCAATGGACTCCTACTGGTGTCGAAGTCCATTTGGGGTGTACCTACTGTGGTGGCTATCAGTGGGCTACGTATCTGCATGTGCTGCATTGTCTTATGGCACTGGGCAGGGAGGGATCAGAGGTCATCACAGGCAGGTGTGTGGAACCAAAACATGGTAAATCTCCATTTAGTCCTGATACTGCAGAAAAACCAACATACTGACACACACACACTCACCCGGTCAGCACGACGAGGACAGAGGGGCCATGACAGTAGACAAATGGAAAGGCATTTCTTTCCAGCCCCTCCTGTGGGTGCCTTGCCCCCACATCCCCTGCAAAAAACAATAGGGGTGCCTCAATTCATGGGCTGCATCCTCCTGAGGTCACATTTGTAGGCTGATTATGTCACAGCGGTGTGACGAAGGCTGCCGTAGACTCCTCCAAATGCAGCCGACAAATGCGTCCTACATTTCCCCAGATTTGAAGGATGGGTTGGGTGTATCCTTTGCGGCCCACCATATCCCACAATTCATAGCGCAGCCCAGCCAATTCCAGTTTTCAACAATGGCGGCAGCTACTTAGTTTAAATATTACTCTTATTACTCTTTCTGGGTCACAAAATAAACTTTTAAGATATTGTCAGGCGAGAATGTAGCTGTGTACACTTCAATATCTACTTGGTTTATCAAGACATCACATATTTGCAAAAGTGCTCCAACGTTTTTGGAGACGTCTGTTACCCACCAGCTCGATAGCTAGCCGGGGCGAGAATCGTGGACTCCCGTCACATCATTTTCAAACCCCCTGTGGTCTTTGGCTACTCAGGTTAAACATGATATATAAGTCACTTAGATAACTTTAAAATGTTATTGTTTGGCTTTTTTCAGTATTTTATTTCTTCCTGAGTAAATCGATTTGGCTGAGATTAAAGTTATAGTTTTCACACAGCTGAATAAACGTCAAACAGAAAACTGATTAAACAGAAGTGTGAGATGGTTGAGTGTTTACTCCAGCGTCCTCAGTGTTGGGGAGTAACGGAATACATGTACCGCCGTTACGTATTTAGAATACAAAATATGAGTAACTGTATTCCGTTACAGTTACCGTTTAAAAAGGTGGTATTCAGAATACAGTTACTTTGTTGAAATAAATGGATTACACTGCGGTACTTCCCTGTTTCATATTGTCGCGGGTCAGGACTGTTTGGGTTTGTCTGACAGCTACGTTCTGTTGTTCCAGGCGGCAGCGTTACGGTTGCCATGGTTACAGGGTGACGCTCTCTCTCTGCGTGTTTCCTGGGTGAGAGAGCGCCTTTTTGTTGTTGTTGTTGTGCTAAGCTAAAAGGCAGAATGCTACAGGCCTGATGGGCAGTGTAGTCCGTGCTGCAGCGAGAATGGACTACCATACACGTTATGTGTCTGTGAGCGAGGGAGGGAGAGAAAGGAAAAGTCCGAGCTGTCACGGAGCAAAAACGGGAGCTGGAAGCATGTAAATATAATAATAACCACTGCAGCCAAGAAGAGTGCCTGACGAGCCCAGCTGTCAGTAAGCTATTAAGACTCGACTGTACACTGTGTTCGTGTTTTCCTCCGGAAAAAATAAGTTCCGTTGGAGCCTTTCAATGCCTCTCTCTGTCTCTGGCAAGCAAAGTGACCCAGACAACAAAGTAAAGCTAGTTTTCGGCTACCAGCCCGACACGAACCCACCTATTAGCCAGAGGTCCCTTTACTACGGTTCGGAGCCGCGGACCTTCAGTGACAGTAATAAATCACAGCAATAGGACATTCATGTAGTTGTAAACAGCATGATAATATATTAAGTAATCCAAAGTATTCAGAATACGTTACTCTCATTGAGTAACGTAACGGAATACGTTACAGAATACATTTTGGGGCATGTATTCAGTATTCTGTAATGGAATACATTTTAAAGTAACCTTCCCAACACTGAGCGTCCTGTTATATTTTACATAGCAAGGAGCAGACGGCCGAGTTTATTAAACTCCACCGAGACATCGGTGATGCAGATCTGAAGGCTAGACCGTCCAATTTCAAAGCTGCTCACTTCCGGTCTACCCGGCCTTCGGAGGACCTGGCCCACGTAGACCACGAAGGCTGGGTCCTCAGGTGGATGCAGTCTCTGAATTTGGACACCCCCAATGTGACCCAAACATTGCTTGTTGAAGGGGGTGAAAGTGGAGGGGTGTCTCCTGCTCTCTGGGTCAGGATGGGATAGTGCATCCAGATTCTTCTGGCTGGGATCCTCGCTGGAGTTTGAGTCTGTTTGTTGTGGTACTATGGGCTCTGCTTCCTGGGTGTCCATGCTGTCTGTCAATAGAGGCAGACAGCATGTTTCTGGTTCAACAAGCTAAAATGCTACTATTCATAGTGGGTTAATCTTCCCTGTTTATTGCGACCACCTGGGGTTTCTGAGCTCCTCAAGATACGAATCACAGCTCTGTGTTCTGATATTTAAACTCTGCTGATTCAGTTGGGAGTGAAGGCATCTTCAAGGCATAAATTATCATTGGTAGTTTGATCCTCGGCTGCTCCAGTCAGCATGCCTAACAATCCTTGGACACAATACTGAACCCCAAGTTTCTCTCCAATGTATTTATTGGAATATGAATAAATGAATGAATAAAAAAATTCTGTGTGTGTGTGTGTATGTGTGTGTGTGTGTGTGTGTGTGTGTGTGTGTGTGTGTGTGTGTGTGTGTGTGTGCACACATGCTCCTGCATGTCATATATGTGTGTCAGTTATTTGTGGAGATACCAACATATAACTACATCATAGTGGATTAAACGTAATATGAAGAGAATAACAATGCTATTACTGCTCAATATGTGAACAAGAACATATGATAAACAACGGCCTGACTGACAAACTCCTGGATCCCTCTGACCGCCTCATGAGCTCTAACTCTGTGGGTTTGATTAATCGCTGGCTTTCTCACACAGAAGCTGACTGAGCACTTACCTGTTCCTCTTCTCTGTGCAGAAGCCTTGCCATGTTCTCCTGTGAGAGAAAACTGTGTGGAGGAGGCTGTGCTCCTGCTCATGTGTGATTGGAGCTTACCAATGAACTTTCCCAAGAACTTGTAAATAGGAACTGGATTTGAACCTTCATAAGGGATTTTCTAAATAATTACTTTTTCACAAGCACTGTAAATATAGTCCTACATATTAAGTTCATTGGTTAATTCAATTCAGTTCAGTTTTATTTATATGGTGCCAAATTACAACAAGAGTAGCTTCAAGGTATATTTTAAGGTAAAGACCCCACAATAACACAGTGACACCAATAAAAACACTAAAATATATGCAGTGAAAAAGAGGTCCTTAGATCAACAACTACATACCTGAATAGCCAAATGCTGGTTTATGGCAACAATCAAACCAAACTTAACTTTGCTAGCACAAGAGAAGTCACAATAACATTACAGCGAAATTTAAAGCTGCTAAACGTGAAGAGTGAAATACCAAAATAACGTTAGAATTAAATAAGTCACTTACCTCCACTGGAAATCCCTCTGCTCACTGCTGAACTTTCTCGCAGCCATTAGAAATCCCACAATGCATCTCTAAATTTGAAGGTCTACATTTGATCAGTTTATGTCAAATAAACTGCCACAGGATCACAGAATACATTGTTGCTTGTTGTATTTATGAAATACAACCAACTGATGACAGTGTTGTACATGCTTTTTGAAAATGTATTTAAATAAAAGATTCACAACTTTTGCTATTATCTGAAAAACAATGATTAAAATGAACAATAAGTTTACAACAGTTAAAATAAAACCATGAGGAGCCTCGACAGTAAAGCCTCATCTTGTTAATAATTTTACCTCCTCACTACGTACGACTCTGGATACTGTAGCTCCTGTGAAAACTAAGGCCTCAAATCCAAAGTCCCTGACTCCGTGGTATAATTCTCAAACACGTAGCCTAAAGCAGATAACTCGTAAGCTGGAGAGGAAATGGTGTGTCACAAATTTAGAGGATCATCATTTAGCCTGGAGAAATAGTTTGCTGCTTTATAAGAAAGCCCTCCGCAAAGCCAGAACATCTTACTATTCGTCACTGATTGAAGAAAATAAGAACAACCCCAGGTTTCTCTTCAGCACTGTAGCCAGGCTGACAGTCAGAGCTCTACTGAGCCAACCATCCCTTTAACGTTAACTAGTAATGTAATGAGCACACTGTAGGTATTACAGGTACTGCACTGCAGTGGTTTGTATCATATCTATCTAATAGACTCCAATTTGTTCATGTAAATGGAGAGTCCTCTTCACACACTAAGGTCAATTATGGTGTTCCACAGGGTTCAGTGCTAGGACCAATTCTATTTACATTATACATGCTTCCCTTAGGCAGCATCATTAGAAGACATAGCATAAATTTTCACTGCTATGCAGATGACACGCAGCTCTATCTATCCATGAAGCCAGGTAACACACACCAATTAGTTAAACTGCAGGAATGTCTTAAAGACATAAAGACCTGGATGGCCGCTAACTTTCTGCTTCTTAATTCAGATAAAACTGAGGTTATTGTACTCGGCCCTGAAAATCTTAGAAATATGGTATCTAAGAAGATTCTTACTCTGGATGGCATTACCTTGGCCTCCAGTAATGCTGTGAGGAACCTTGGAGTCATTTTTGACCAGGACATGTCCTTCAATGCACATATTAAACAAATATGTAAGACTGCTTTCTTCCATTTGCGCAACATCTCTAAAATTAGAAATATCCTGTCTCAGAGTGATGCTGAAAAACTAGTTCATGCATTTATGACTTCCAGGCTGGACTACTGTAATTCACTATTATCAGGATGTCCTAAAAACTCACTGAAAAGCCTTCAGCTAATCCAAAATGCTGCAGCAAGAGTCCTGACAGGGACTAGAAAGAGAGAGCATATTTCTCCTGTTTTGGCTTCCCTTCATTGGCTTCCTGTTAAATCCAGAATTGAATTCAAAATCCTGCTCCTCACATACAAGGTCTTAAATAATCAGGCCCCATCTTATCTTAATGACCTTGTAGTACCATATCACCCCATTAGAGCACTTCGCTCTCGCTCTGCAGGCCTACTTGTTGTTCCTAGAGTATTTAAAAGTAGAATGGGAGGCAGAGCCTTCAGTTTTCAGGCCCCTCTTCTGTGGAACCAGCTTCCAGTTTGGATTCGGGAGACAGACACTATCTCTACTTTCAAGATTAGGCTTCAAACTTTCCTTTTTGCTAAAGCATATAGTTAGGGCTGAACCAGGTGACCCTGAATCCTCCCTTAGTTATGCTGCAATAGACGTAGGCTGTCGGGGATTCCCATGATGCATTGAGTTTTTCCCTTCCAGTCACCTTTCTCACTCACTATGTGTTAACAGACCTCTCTGCATCGAATCATATCTGTTATTAATCTCTGTCTCTCTTCCACAGCATGTCTTTATCCTGTTTTCCTTCTTTCACCCCAACAGCAGATGGCCCCGCCCCTCCCTGAGCCTGGTTCTGCCGGAGGTTTCTTCCTGTTAAAAGGGAGTTTTTCCTTCCCACTGTCGCCAAAGTGCTTGCTCATAGGGGGTCATATGATTGTTGGGTTTTTCTCTGTATTTATTATTGTGCGATCTACTGTACAATATAAAGCGCCTTGAGGCGACTTCTGTTGTGATTTGGCGCTATATAAATAAATTTGAATTGAACTGAATTGAACCTGTGAGAGGCATACAAGCTAGAGTGTTAAAAAAATTACCAGACATCATTTGTTTTAAAATAAAAAATATAGAGGTATTCCCGAAAATGTCGGATGTTTATCATTTAGTATACATTAACCAAATTTGTCATCCTTCATTTGTTGTACTTACCAAATAATCCTCAAATAGCGATGGATTCTATCCAGGCTCCTGAGCACGATGCAAGTCTCAGTTGAAAATGGCAGTTGTTCAAACTTCCACACTGCAAATGTGCAAACTGAGAAGTACGGAGAGCCTATTAGGACAATCCTCTTCAAATTAAAGTGCTGTTCATTTTAAATGAACTTTTTACGTTTGATTTAATGTACTGCATTTTGTTGTATTGAAATATTGTGTTGTTAATTGAAATCAAAACAATATCCTTGTGTTTAGAGTTAAAAATCAGTTGGTGACATTAATTTTAACATAAAACATTTACATAATGCTACCAACATCAGTGTATCATTTCTTAGAGTGACTCTCAGCCTACCAGGGCTGATGAAACAGAATATCAAATCAAAGCTTTAAAATTTGTGATTGTTTGAAATACATTGTATATCCAGATGTGCTATATTATCATTATTCCTATATGATTCTTTGCAACCAGTTTATTTCTCAGATCGTCAATTGGTCAGAAATATCTTTGTACAGCAAAGTCTGAAACACATTAATTAATTGTGTGTGTGTGTGTGTGTGAGAACATCTTTAATGTTCACGCTGAAACAAAAGAAGAGAACAGAGACTGTTGTTGAGCAGAAAAATAAAGATGGTGTTCGAGTCTGAGTGTGTGTGTCCTAAATAAGGCAGATGAGTGTAAGGTGTGGGTGTGTATGAACACCTAATTGGCCCAGATATCACAGAATGAAATATTCATAGGGAAGCCTGGTGTCTTCTGAAAAGGGAATCTGGTGTGTAATGATGAAGTTGGACTGTTTTATCTGCCATGCACCCCACTGACACACTTAAAGCTCACCATGCGACACCACCCACAGACTCACTCTCTCTCAGACAGACAGACACAGACATGCACATGCACGTAGTACACAAACATACTCAGAAATCCTTATGAAGTTATGCATACACATAAACCTGTGATAACAGTCTGACTTGAATGTATGCAAGTGAGGAGTTTACATGACATATAAACATCTCCCCACTCAGCCTTTAGTGAGTGGTGAATGGCAAAGATTTGAAGGTGCTGAAAGTAGACTTTAACATCAGAGTTTAGTAGGTGACTGTTAAATGTAAAGCTGTTTTAGTAAAGGACCACATATAGTTTGCTGACCTGCACTTAACTCAAGGTCAAGAGCCTTGCAGTTCCAGTATGTCCCAGATAATGATTAAGATATCACTGCAAACTGAAAAAAGACCACATTATATTATGTTTACATTAAAATGCTTGGTATGAAAAAATAAACTTCAAGAAGTATTTGTACACAACTTATGTGTCATTCCGCAAAAACGTTTGACACAAGCACCTCTCAATAGAGGAGGCATGAAACTATGTCTACCAGTATGCAGAAGGTGCAATCTGAAAGAGATTGTAGACTTCATGGTAGGGGAGAATGTATCTCGGCAGTATCAGGTGGCAGCTTGTAGGATGGCTTTGGAAATAAAGAAGTGGAAGAGAGTGAAGGCAAAAGCAGGGTGGAAAATGGTGGAAGTTGAAGAAGGAAGACTTGCACAGACTTCTAGGTGGTAGGGAAGAGTTACCAGGTGAGGACTGAAGAAAACTGCTAAGAATGTGTTTAGTGCATCCTCTGGAAGGGTTGAAGAAGACAAGAAAACTGCGTGGTGGAAGGAGGAATTGGTGGAAACCATTCAAATTAATTGGTCAGCAAAGAAAAAGTGGGATAGCATCCTGTGAATGACCCAGTGACATATTTATGCTTTGCAGCATACTTTATTTCAAACACGGTTGCTGTACATCCACACACAGAGCTGCAGCTCTCCCGCTGCCCCGGTGCAATACTTCAGTCGGCGGGGCATGATTGCGGATGCCATGCACAAAGCTAGTAACAAACCCAGAGTGATGTTAGAGCTGAATGTATATTGACCCCATCCCAGCAGCCAACAGGTAACAAAAGCTACTGATGAGTCCTCAGTGATATACAGAAATCTCTAAAATTCCCCAGAACCTGCTTTACATAAGTCATGGAACATAAATGTCAGTTTGATTTTATAGCTATGTGAAATGTCAAAAAAATAAATAAATAATGGGAACAGGAGCAAGTGGCATGATCATCACCATTCAAGCTATTCATCATTCCAACAGGACTAATCTCACATTGTTAAAGCCTTCCAGTCCACCATTGGACCAGCTTAAAGCTCAGAGAAAAATCCATCTCTTAACCATTCTGACCAGTCACATACTCACGTATGAATATGTCACAAATCAAATCCTAGCACGGGGGGACCTTTATAATCGACTTTTTAATCCTTAATCCTTAATGTGTTCAATCCCATAACCTGACTGACCTACCATGTTAGAGGAGGTTGATGAGATCAGTGTTGAATTCAGACATTCTTTAAGAAATTCAGTTTGTTCTTCCTTTGTTTGCTACACACATCAGTACTCTGGTTCTTTTGTTGCGCTACTAAGAACCTGGCTGCACATGTGAAGTTCACATCTACCACCTAATATGGAATTTTTATTTACATGTGGAAATGCTATCAGAAGAACTACTTAAAGAGTAACAATGTCCATGGTGTGACTTGCTTGTTTGGGGTATGGTTAAACCTTAGCTTATATCTAGGGTTGATGCTAAAGGGTCGAGAGGTAATAATCCAGGCTTATGTCTTCAGCTGTACCCAGCATACTGACCGTAGTGTAATTATCTAGTAAAACTACCCAAAGTGCTCATATTGAACTGTAATACAGTTTTTACAAAGCAGCATCCATTACAAGATTGTATATTTGTATGTGGAATTTTTTATTTTGCCAAGACAAAAAAACACATTGTGCTGAACGTACAGGCAGAACATATGTAAACCTATTCCAAAATAATTATTTGAGGGAGCTTTCACAACACACATTCTCAAATGTGTATATCCACACGGGCCAGATTAATGTTCTTTGAGACAGTGTGCCCCACTGCTATCCCTTGAACTTCCACACCCCCTCATGCATGATGGAAAGGAAATTGCTTTAACCGATGAAAGCAATACCCCCACTTCAGCACATTAACTTGTTTATATCTCTACTGGTGACAACAGAAAGAGGAAAAGTTTCAAGCTTGGCTGCTCATTGTGGGCCGTGAGATCCAGGCAGAGACACGGCAAAACAAAAGGCAGCCAGAGAAATTTGCATGGTGCTCAATTATACATTAGCGAACATCACTTGCCAATCTGTTCATATCAATTTAATTGGATTTTAATACTGCCTGTGATCTTGTTTCCTAATTAACAGCAGCGGCTGGCAATAAAGCAGAAGCATGCACCCAGCGACACCTTTGATCCAGGCCATATGGACTTGCTTGGAGCTCATTGGTAGGGGGAGAGAAAAATATCAGTCACCTAAATATGGGCCTATGACAAGCCAGTGAAAAGGGGACTTCCGTGTGTGTGAGTGCGATGCTGTGTGTGTCCGTCTGTGTGTGAATGTGTTTTTCTCACATCCTGTCTGAATTTTCTACTCCCTGTTCATGTGTGCATGTGCATACTCGGGTGCATCTATTTGTTGGACATGCCCGTGTGTGTGCTTTTCAGGGGGTGGAGGAACCAGTGCAACCCCCAGATGGTGGATATCGCTTCTGCCTTGCACCTTCATTGATTAATTTCTTCTCTGATTGGTTGTGATTACTGATAAATAAAACATGATCTCAAGATCAGATGCAAATCAGCTCAAGGGGTGTTGAGGGGGACTGTTGATTGCTTTTTCAAATCTGTTTATTTCGTGCCCCGCTGCCCTCCACTCTGGATTGGAGGGCAGAAAAAGGGCAGAACTCGTTTGTGCTACAACACATGCTAGCTCAGGATGCTCTCTGATCGTATTTGATCTGTGTATGTTATACATGTATAAAGTAGTATTAGTGTATGTATTCATATATAGGCCACAAGTCAGTGTACTCCTAGTGCAGGTTCCAAGCAAAGATAAATGGGGAGGGTCAATAAGATCAAACAACAGTCATCTCCACTGAGGACAGAGTGACATGACAGCAGGTGACCCACAGCTTTGAGCTCTAAAGGGTGCAGCTGAAAAAAATAAGATATATTTGTTTTATTTATTGACATATTGTTCTGGCCCCTTTGGCTATCGCTACACAACACCAGGCCATGTATCTGTAGTATCTGTGCATTGTTTGACTTGGAAGCCTGGTACTTTGATTAGTCCAATATTCTACTTAGACCGTTTTGTGCTAGTTCTGGTCGTTTTTCTTAGTTTTGTTCTACTTTTTTCACCCGTGTCTGGGGACCCAGAGCAGGGATCCTTTGTTTACAGTAAGGATCAGCTGTTAGCGATGCGTCCCACAGCGGTACTGCCGGCGGACAGACTCGACATTCCCAGCAAGCTGAGGAGGAAAAGACGGGGGTGTCGTGCTGGGAAGGAGCGCCGTCGCCCGAGAAGGAGACGTTATCGACCATCTCTTCCTTCTGTAATTATTGGAAATGTAAGATCTTTGCCCAATAAGATGGATGAGCTCACGTCGCTAACCTGGTCACAGAGGGAGTACCGGCAATGTAGCATCATGATGCTAACGGGGTCGTGGCTAACACCGCTAACTCCGGACACGAGCGGACAGGACGAGAGACAGCGGTAAGAGGAAAGGAGGGGGACTGACAGTGTTTGTGAATGACAGATGGTGTAACCCCGGGCACATCACTGTCAAAGAACAACTCTGCAACAGAGACATTGAGCTGTTAGCCGTTAGCATGCGTCCGTACTACCTGCCCAGGGAATTCTCGCATGTTATCGCTATAACAGCGTATGTCCCCCCCTCGGCCAACGCGGATGCAGCCTGTGACTCTCTCCACTCTGTGGTCAGCAGACTGCAAACACAATCTCCGAGAGCCCTCCTCATAATATCAGGGGACTTCAATCATGCCTCACTGGACTCCACACTGCCCACCTTCACCCAGTATGTGACCTGCCCAACCAGAGACAATAAAACACTGGACTTACTGTATGCCAATGCAGAAGAGGCATACAGTTCATCACCTCTCCCTCCCCTGGGCAGATCTGATCATAACCTGGTGCACCTTGTCCCTGTGTATGAGCCCTTAGTGCGCAGGGAGCCACCAGCCACCCGCACAGTGCAGAGATGGTCGGAGGAGAGCGAGGAGGCTCTTAAGGATTGTTTTGAGTCAACTGTGTGGGAGGTGATCTGTGACGACCACGGAGAGGACATCGACAGCCTTACTACATGCATTACTGACTATATTAATTTCTGTGTGGATAACACCGTACCTACCAGGACTGTACGGTGTTTCTCCAGCAACAAACCTTGGATTACCCCAGAAATTAAAGCTGTCCTCAAGCAGAAGAGGAGGGCCTTCAAATCCAGAGACAAAGAGCAGTTGAAAAGGGTGCAGAGAGAGCTGAGGGGACTGATAAGGAATGGGAAGGACAGCTACAGGCAGAAGATGGAGAACCAGCTTCAGCAAAACAACGTTGGTGAAGTCTGGAGAGGCCTCAGAACCATCTCAGGCCACAAACATCAGAACTCTCTGCCTGGGAGGGATGTGAGGTGGGCAAATGAACTGAATCATTCAACAGATTTGATTCAGCCATGAGGCAGTCTCCAACATCGGCTGCAGACTCACCCACCCCCACTGCTGCTGTTCCACCTCAGACACTTCACACCTCCTCTATTCACCCTGCTCACTCCTCCCCACCCCCAACAACAGCATCCAATACACACTCAACACAAGGCTCCAGCCTGTCTCTCTCAACCACCCAGGTTAGGAGGGAACTGAGGAGGATTAATTAAAACGATTCTGGAGAGGAAGAATCGACCAAAATTCCTCCACCGTGATGTGAAGTACTCATTGCCAGTTATGGCAACTGTTTGCATTGAAGTTCTTGCAGCCAAGTGTGGCACAACCAGCTATTAGATTTAGTGGGCAATTACTTTTTCCACACAGGGCAGTGTAGGCTTGGGTACCCTTTGTGCTATAATAACTTGTGGATGCATATATTCACACACACACACACACACACACACACACACACACACACACACACACACACACACACACACACACACACACACACACACACACACACACACACATATATGTTATACTCATCTTTTTTTGTGTAGATAAAAACGACTATGTTACCTTGTGGATACTTACGTTGTTAGAATCGGAATATAAATCTACATGCTGCCAGCGGAGAGATGCCAAACTGTGTTTCGTTCTTCTTACAACAGTGACAATAAAGATCTATTCTATTCTGGAACTTAAATTATCATTAAAAAAGGGTATTTGTATTTACTTGGGTTTATTACTTCTTTAATATTAAAATCTGTTTGATGGTCTGAAACAATCAGGTGTGACATATATGCAGAAAACTAAGAAATCAAAAAGGGGGAATATACTCTTTCACAGGACTGTTCACCTTGTAAAATGTTAATTAGTAATATTGCCACATTACTATACCACGCTTTGGGGTAACATCAAGTCATGTCTGTGTTATTTCTTGACCAGTTTGCTTCCATCCATGCCACCCACCCATCTGGCATTCATATGGATGCTTTAAGAAGTATACTAACCTGTCATGAACCCAAGGTTCACACAAGATTTGGACCCAAATGCAGACTCAGCCAGTGCTGAAGAGAGATCATGGCAGGAGGTGAGTCCAAAGAAACTGTAACCAGGAGTTCTCGACACAGGGCAGTCAAGACCCAGCCTTAACCCTATCCCCAAGGAAGACTGTGTGCCCTGCTGGACAGCCTGCACATAAACCTGTAACCTGCACTTGAGGGTCCTGACTGTCCCGAGCTGCCAGTGCCCGAGTCCAAGGATCCCAAGCTGCCTAAGTCCCTGAAACCCCTTTAGTTAAGACTCAGTTATGTGCAATCCTCTGATTATTCACTCACTACTTAAGGCTGAAGATTTGACCGAGTTGATGTCAGATTACTGTATCTAATGTAGTAGCATGGGTAAGCTCCTCATGCTTTGTGATTAGCATTTTTGTGAAACTTTTTATTGTTGACTTATCTGACGCTCTTTGGTGCAACCAGGTCCTGAGTTCGAATCCACTCTCTCTCTTTTTTTTTTTTTTAACCTGTCCCGTTTGGTTCTTTTGCCATCAGAATTATTGTCTAAAGGCGAAGAAAGATGCCCAACGGATTTACTTTACCAAATGGACCATCCCAGCCTTGCCGTAATGGTCCATTTGATTCACCTTTTATTGTTTATTTTATTTTCACTTGCTGAATACGGGACAGACTTAACTGGGGGAAAGAAAGGGGAGAAAGAAAGAGGGAAAGAAAAACAGCGGGGAAGAGGGACGGGGAAAAAGGGCAAAAAAACAAAAACCAACAGAATAAGCAGACAAAAAAAAAAAATACATATATCGATCACCTGGATCACCTGTTGAGAAAGAAAGAGAAAGCAAGCAGAAGAAAACGAGAGTAATAAACAACATCACAATGATCTATGGGAATATGACAGTAAATACTAAATGTTAGACATTATTGTGCAGCGCCTAAGATCGACAGCGCACAGTGTGCTTTGAGGTAAGAGCCAAAAAGGGTGTAGTTTGTGTGTGATCACCCGTGTGTACACCTGTGAGCATGAACGCGCTTGTTTTTAAAAGGTTCCTTCATGTAATGATCTGCTAGAGGGTGTGGGGGGGCCACTGCCCCGTCCTCCAGGGCATGACGCAGGTATGGAGGAGATCAAAACTCCAGACGTCCAGAGGCCCCCAGAACACAAGAGACCAAGGAAGACCAACAGAGGGGCAGCCGCACCACTATCCCAGAAAGAGCTGAGGAGAGTCCCAGATGAGGGGTCACTCAGCAGCCGCGGAGCAGAAGCCAGGGGGGGTTGCAGTGGCGTGCCCGTGAGCTCCGCCGGCAGCCAGCTGTGCCTGAGTGACCGAGCCCCGGGCCGAGAGGCACCCCGCCTCCGAAGTGGCCCGAGCGAGCCCCAGGCTCCAGGCCCCGATAAGCAGCCGCCAAGGAGTGAGCCGGTGTGTACCTGGGCGCCCACCCCCACACAAAGAACCACCAATGCACCGATGTCTGAGGGCGTCCACCACCGGCAGGGGAAGTGGTGGGGGGAGATAGGCCTCCAAACCTTGGAGGGCCTGAGATGTCCCCAGAGAGGTGGCGTCTGATACCCAACCTGACATATAGACACAGACATACAGGCACACACAGATACAAACATCCATTCCCACCCTCATGCTCTCATAGGCAATTATTCCACACTCAACCAACGCGGAGACAGACATAAAGAGACGCTGTACACACAATCACTCTCCCCAAGCGTACTCTAAGAACCGGGTCTGGGTACCCTTGCCCCTGGAGGGGGAAGCTGCACCCAGACCCAGGTGGTGTTACCCTTTTCCCTGCGGTGGGGAGAAGCAGGCCGCCCCCGACTCCACAGCAGCAGGGAGGCCCCACATTCCAGACCCCAGTCGGACGGCCAACTCCTCCTCCTAGCCCCCCCACTCCAGCAGGCCGCAGAGAACGGGGGTGTGTGAAGACTCCAAACCTCCCTCCACCCGCTCATATGTAGTGTTGATGTATGTGTGTTCTAAGGTGCATTTAAAACCCAGGAGGGCATGGAGCTACCTGCCAGAGCAGCAGGTAAGCGCATAGCCCCTCCTGCTAGCCCTCAATGTCTACGTGTATTTAAAATTGAGAGGTGGGCAACGACGCCAGGGGTGAGGTGTACACCCTGATGGTAATTTGGATTCTGTGTGGCGTGCCCACCCCCAAGATCCTATATGTATGTGTAATGAGAGTGTGAGTAATGTGAATGTCTAAGTTGTGGGATAAAATTGAGGCAGAGGCAGCCAGAAGGGGACAGAGGGGGGGGGGGGTGCCTCCCTGCACCCTGGTGACACACCCCTACCCCAAGGCCCTGCATGTGTGGGTGACTGTGGTGGAGCGAGAAGAGGGAGGCAGCTGGAGATGGGGAGGGAAGGAAGGGAGGGTCAAGTGACCCCTCCCCTGGGGCCAGCTCCCCCGCTGACCCCAGTAGGCACCCCCATACTCTGCAACCCGCCAGGGAAAGGGGGCCCAGGCCCATCCGGACCGGGGCCCAGTGCAGCAGCGCCGCCCGGCCCCACAGAGCCCGGGACAGTCCACCCGACCCCACCACAGAGAAAACTACACCCACCCCATCATCCACTCATCTTCCAGACTACACAAGACAATAGACGCCCAGGCTGAGATCTTCCTCCACCTCTCCTGTATCTCCCCTCCTGCAGAGAGAGTTCCCGAAGAGCGGAAAGCTCCTGCAAGATGTGGCAACCTCCCCCACCAGTTGAAGAGCCCCCAGGTGGCTCGATGCACCGGCGGCACCCTGCGCCAGGACCGGGCCCCCATACACCCACCCGCCCACAACCCCGGCAACACACCAACCAGGACCCAGGCCCCTGAGGCCCGGCCAGGGCCCCAGCCAGAGACAGAACGCCCCCAGAACCTCACGCCCATCCCGGACCCACCCAGGGGCAGCCAGGCTACCAGGTCAGTAACCCACGTCCGTCAGCACAGACCCTCCCCTAGCCCTGCTGCACGCAGCCACGAGGAAACCGTCACCCAAGAGCCAACAGAGCCCCTAATTGGCCATGACCGCTACCCCGGGTTGAGCCCCCCAAGGAAGATGCTCCTGGGGAACCCCCCGTGCAGAAGCTTCTTTATTGCTTTTGTGTCTTGCATTTGAGACCAGATCTGGTTCGGTGCTTGACATAAAATATTCAGGTCAACATGGACTCAGCAGACACTGACCCAATCCAGAAAGTGCTCGCTAGCCAGGGAGGTCTTCTTGGCAAACAGAACCACTTTTTCATGCACACAATCCTGCAACAGAAGGCTCAAATAGAAAGTATATTACAGTCATCATGTTCACAATGGAAGAATAAAGCCCTCCTGGGTATGTAGGGCTTTACTTGGACTGAGCGACTATGTAAGAGATATGGTAGCTCGAGATGTTCCCTCCTCTCTTGACTCATCCATCCATCCAACTATTCGCTTCCGCTTATCCTTTTTAGGGTTGACGAGCACACCAGCAAAATGTGAAGCTCAAAGAAATGAGTTAGGATCGATCAGGAGAGAGCAGCTTTGTTTCAGGCTGCTGTCACATAGCACCAAACTATTCTCCTTACTTTCTCTACATGATTTAGAACTTTTGCCCCCTGGTAGGGTCTCCCATGGCAAATTGGTCCTGGGTGAGGGACCAGACAAAGAGCGATTCAGAAGACCCGTATGAAAAGAACATCGAGGGAACAGTTTACCCTGCCCGGGATAGGGTTACCGGGGCCTCGCCCTGGAGCCAGACCCGGGGAGGGTGCCCGAGGGCGAGCGTCTGGTGGCCGGGCCTTAGTCCATGGGGCCCGGCCGGGCACAGCCCGAAGAGGAGACATGGGCCCATCCTCCCGCAGGCCCACCACCCGCAGGAGGCACCATAGGGGTCGGGTGCAATGACCGCCAATTTCTGGGGTCGAGGTCACTGAGGCAGTTAAACAACTCCTCGGTGGCAGAGCCCCTGGTGTTGATGAGGTCCGCCCCGAGTTCCTGAAGGCTCTGGACGTTGTAGGGCTGTCCTGGTTGACACGCCTCTACAATGTTGCGTGGAGATCAGGGGCAGTACCCCTGGACTGGCAGACCGGGGTGGTGGTCCCCATCTTTAAGAAGGGAGACCGGAAGGTGTGTTCCAACTACAGGGGGATCACACTCCTCAGCCTCCCTGGGAAAGTCTATGCCAGGGTGCTGGAAAGGAGAGTTCGTCCGTTAGTCGAACCTCGGATACAGGAGGAACAATGCGGTTTTCGTCCTGGTCGCGGAACACTGGACCAGCTCTTTATCCTCTCGAGGATACTTGAGGGTGCATGGGAGTTTGCCCAACCAGTCTACATGTGTTTTGTGGACTTGGAGAAGGCATTCGACCGTGTCCCTCGGGGTGTCCTGTGGGAGGTGTTGCGGGAGTATGGGGTGTCTGGCCCACTGCTATGGGCCATTCGATCCCTATACAACCGTTGTAAGAGTTTGGTTCGCATTGCCGGCAATAAGTCGGACTCGTTTCTGGTGGGCGATGGGCTCCGCCAGGGCTGCCCTTTATCACCGATTCTGTTCATAATTTTTATGGACAGGATTTCTAGGCACAGCCAAGTGGCGGAGGGCTTTCACTTCGGTGGCCTCAGAATCTCATCTCTGCTTTTTGCGGATGATGTGGTTCTGATGGCTTCATCGGGTGGGGGCCTCCAGCTCGCACTGGAACGGTTCGCAGCCGAGTGTGAAGCAGCGGGAATGAGGATCAGCATCTCCAAATCTGAGGCCATGGTTCTCAGCCGGAAAAGGGGGGAGTGCCCACTCCGGGTCGGGGATGAGTTCCTGCCCAAGTGGAGGAGTTTAAGTATCTCGGGGTCTTGTTCGCGAGTGATGGGAGAAGGGAGCCGGAGATCGACAGACGGATTGGTGCTGCGGCTGCAGTGATGCGGACGCTGCACCGGTCCGTCGTGGTGAAGAGGGAGCTGAGTGTAAAGCGAAGCTCTCAATTTACCGGTCGATCTACGTCCCGACCCTCACCTCTGG
The DNA here is from genome assembly GCA_029532605.1 of Oreochromis grahami. Lineage (NCBI taxonomy): Eukaryota > Metazoa > Chordata > Actinopteri > Cichliformes > Cichlidae > Oreochromis > Oreochromis grahami. Next base: position 34,175 of record JAQSNX010003882.1, on the reverse strand, counting down.
CCACGAGCTGTGGGTAGTGACCGAAAGAACGAGATCACGGAGACAAGCGGCAGAAATGAGCTTCCTCCAAAGGGTGGCTGGCCTCTCCCTTAGAGATAGGGTGAGAAGTTCGGCCATCCGGGAGGGGCTCAGAGTAGAGCCGCTGCTCCTCCACATCGAAAGGAGCCAGTTGAGGTGGTTCGGTCATCTGACAAGGATGCCCCCTGGGCGCCTCCTGGTTGAGGTGTTCCGGGCATGTCCCACCGGGAGGAGGCCCCGGGGCAGACCCAGGACGCGCTGGAGAGATTATATCTCTCGGCTGGCCTGGGACCGCCTTGGTGTTCCCCCGGATGAGCTGGAGGAGGTGGCTGGGGAGAGGGAGGTCTGGGCTTCTCTGCTTAGGCTGCTGCCCCCGCGACCCGACCTCGGATAAAGCGGATGAGGATGGATGGATGGATGGATGGATGGATGGATGGATTTAGAACAGCTCTTTCAGAAATTCACACATATGAGGAAACATAACTGTTAATCGTTGATGCAGTATACTTAGATTCACCAAAGCACCCATAGATTTGTCAGACTGTCCATATGAGACCTGTGCTTAAGTCCCATCATTTTAAGGTTAAAGCCATTTAGGTCATACACTGCCCACACATACAGCTTCAGCCCTACGGTTATTTAAAAACAGCACAACTGTTTTTAAATGTAATATTTTGATGGTAAAATACTCCAGCAGGTATTTATTTAAAATGGAAGCAGCAAAAACTTTATAGTTTGTTTCCATTTATTTATGTTTTCAGGAAACGTCTGAGTGTGTACACAGAGTAGGACCCAAATGCACGACTCGGGAGGCAGGAAGTGAACTCAAAAGGCAACTAAACACAACACACAAGAGACTATCAAAATAACACTGGATGTAACTAAGGCCATGTCCACACTAATATGTTTTCGTTTGAAAAAGCGTCTTTTTTTCTCCGTTTTGGCCTTCCATCCACACTAAGACGGCATTTTTGGTCAAGGAAAACAGAGCTTTTTGAAAACGCTCTCCAAAGTGGATACATTTGAAAAGGTCGTTTTCACGTCGCAGTGTAGAGTGTGAAAACAGAGACTTTCGAAAACAATGACGCATTTTAGTCATATGATGCAGTCATGTGACCAATTCAACTAAGATGGTGGACAGCATTGTACAGCAGTTGTTTTGTTTTATACATACACCCAGCACGCCCCTGCGGGCGGTTTATCCTTCAAGCTCGGGTCCTCTACCAGAGGCCTGGTAGCTTGAGGGTCCTGTGCAGTATCTTAGCTGTTCCCAGGACTGCGCTCTTCTGGACAGAGATCTCCGATGTTGTTCCCGGGATCTGCTGGAGCCACTCGCCTATCTTGGGAGTCACTGCACCTAGTGCTCCGATTACCACGGGGACCACCGTTACCTTCACCCTCCACATCCTCTCGAGCTCTTCTCTGAGCCCTTGGTATTTCTCCAGCTTCTCGTGTTCCTTCTTCCTGATGTTGCTGTCATTCGGAACCGCTACATCGATCACTACAGCCGTCTTCTTCTGTTTGTCTACCACCACTATGTCCGGTTGGTTAGCCACCACCATTTTGTCCGTCTGCATCTGGAAGTCCCACAGGATCTTAGCTCGGTCATTCTCCATCACCCTTGGGGGCATCTCCCATTTTGACCTTGGGACTTCCAGGTTATACTCGGCACAGATGTTCCTGTACACTATGCCGGCCACTTGGTTATGGCGTTCCATGTATGCCTTGCCTGCTAGCATCTTGCACCCTGCTGTTATGTGCTGGATTGTCTCTGGGCCATCTTTACACAGCCTGCACCTGGGGTCTTGCCTGGTGTGATAGACCCCAGCCTCTATGGATCTTGTACTCAGAGCTTGTTCTTGTGCTGCCATGATTAGTGCCTCTGTGCTGTCTTTCAGTCCAGCTTTGTCCAGCCACTGGTAGGATTTCTGGATATCAGCCACCTCCTCTATCTGCCGGTGGTACATACCGTGCAGGGGCCTGTCCTTCCATGATGGTTCCTCGCCTTCCTCCTCTTTCTTGGGTTTCTGCTGCCTGAGGTATTCACTGAGCACTCGGTCAGTTGGGGTCATCTTCCCAATGTATTCTTGGATGTTCGTTGTGTCATCCTGGACTGTGGTGCTGACACTCACCAGTCCCCGGCCCCCTTCCTTCCGCTTAGCGTACAGCCTCAGGGTGCTGGACTTGGGGTGAAACCCTCCATGCATGGTAAGGAGCTTTCTTGTCTTTATGTCAGTGGCTTCTATCTCCTCCTTTGGCCAGCCTATTACCCCAGCAGGGTACCTGATCACGGGCAGGGCGTAGGTGTTGATGGCCCGGATCTTGTTCTTACCGTTCAGCTGACTCCTCAGGACTTGCCTGACCCTCTGCAGGTATTTGGTGGTTGCAGCCTTTCTAGCAGCCTCTTCATGGTTCCCATTCGCCTGCGGGATCCCCAGGTACTTGTAACTGTCCTCTATGTCTGCAATGTTGCCTTCTGGGTAGTTCAATCCCCTCAGTTCTGACTACCTTCCCTCTCTTTGTTACCATCCGACTACACTTCTCCAGTCCAAACGACATTCCAATGTCATTGCTGTATAGCCTGGTAGTGTGTATCAGTGAATCGATGTCTCGTTCACTCTTGGCATACAGCTTGATGTCATCCATGTACAGGAGGTGGCTGACAACTGCTCCGTTCCGTAGTCGGTATCCGTAGCCAGTCTTGTTAATGATCACACTGAGTGGGTTCAGGCCTATGCAGAACAGCAGTGGGGACAGAGCATCTCCTTGGTAGATCCCACACTTGATGGTGACTTGTGCTATGGGCTTGGAGTTGGCCTCTAGTGTTGTGTGCCACATCCCCATTGAGTTCCTGATGAAGGCTCTTAGGGTCCTGTTGATCTTGTACAATTCTAGGCATTCCAGTATCCAGCTGTGGGGCATTGAGTCATAGGCCTTCTTGTAATCAATCCAGGCTGTGCACAGGTTGGTCAGTCTGGTCTTGCAGTCTCGGCTGACTGTTCTGTCTACCAGTAGCTGGTGTTTTGCACCTCTGGTATTCTTGCCAATTCCTTTCTGTGTCCCGCTCATGTATTGACCCATGTGCCTGTTCATCTTAGCCGATATACAGTGGCTTGCAAAAGTGTTCGGCCCCCTTGAACTTTTCCACATTTTGTCACCTTACAGCCACAAACATGAATCAATGTTATTGGAATTTTCATGCTGTTTATGTCAAACTCCAACCCTATCTTCTGAATGTCACAGCAGAAATCAAGACTCATACCAAGCAGCACTTTTCCAGTCTTCAGTTCTTCCATTCTTGTGAGCCTCCGTTTTCTGTCCTTAGCTGACAGGAATGTAGCTCACCTGCTTTAAAGTATTTATTTGAGTTTTACTGTTGTCTTCCTGTCAGCTTGAAGCAGTGTTGCCATTCTCTTCTGACTTCTGGCATCATGTTTACAATAAGGAGTTTACAATAATGATATAAAACCAAAATGTGCATTTTGGAGTGTTTATTATCCTGTTAAATAAAACTACAAAAGACATAAAACTGAAAATTACGCAGCTTCAAACCAACTTCCTAAAAAGCACTAAAGCAAGCATGGTAAACAAACTGTGTACTTAAATGTGTTCATTAAAACACATTCTTTCCATTTTTACTTAGAAAGTGTCGTCTCACAATACTTCAATAAAAAAGAGCAATTAAAACAAAGAATGAATAGAAGCATCGAAGAAACAAAAGAGATGCAACATAGACACACAGGAAGTTAAAGAACGAGTGTTCATGAGGCTGTGTGTGTGTGTGTGTGTGTGTGTGTGTGTATGGCAGTCTCATTGGATTAAAGGTCTATTGTATTGAAGAAAAAGCTCCAGGGGCTTTCATTTAGGCACGATTTAGAGTCTTTTCTTTGGAAATAAAATTATTCCCTTCTACTGAAATGTGAGATTTTCATAAACACACTGTTTTCTCTCTATCGACCGTGTGCAGCTTCATCTTACTGTTTGCTACATGTAAGCATTGTAATCATCTGCAGTTTGGAGCTTTTCCATACAAGCTAGTGTCTTCCAAGTAGCATTGAAAATCTCACTGCTCTTTATCAACATGTAGATTAAAACACATCTAGTGTTTAAGCCTGTGCCTGCATACAGCCTCTATAAGATTACTCATGCCTTAAACATGGAGAAAGTGGTAACAAGAACCAGCATGTCATAAATGCACACTGTAGTGTTTCTGCCTCCAGCTACATAGTTGCAGTCACTTTGAAAAATTAAGTACCACACATAAAAATTGCTGTGTTTTTTTTTTTTTTGGACCTGAAAACATATGATTTAGTCTTTGATAGGTGGTAATAGTCCCATGGCCCTAAAAGGTACAATCCTATATAACAGCTTCACATGCATTCATTTCAAATGAGAGGTTTCACATTAGAAATCAGTGATAGGATTGAAGAGTGAAATGTGCTGTGACTTCTGTGAGATCTGGGGTTTTTCTTCTTTACTCACCGTTTTCACTCCCTGTGTGTTTGTGCACCACTCTGTGATTAATCATTGGATATTATTCGTCTCTGACTCTTTTCCACAGTGTGTCTTTTATTCTGTCTTTCTCCCCTCACCCCCAACCAGTCACAGCAGATGACCGCCCCTCCCCGAGCCTGGTTCCACTAGAGGTTTCTTCCTGTTTAAAATCAGGTTTTCCTTCCCACTGTTGCCAGAATCCTTGTTCACAGGGGGGTTATTTAACTGTTCTCCACCTTACAATATAAAACAACTTGAGTGCCCGAGGTTGTGATTTGGTGCTATATAAATAAAACTGAACTGAATTATTCTCCTTGCAGCTGCAGTGTTTTAGGCTACGGTGACGTCGTGTGTTAGCACACTGTGTAGTGCAACAGTTGATTCACTTTGCTTGTGCTGAAAACTGGCGAGAGTTAGACTCTTAAACACAATACATACCACTGTGCTGAAAATGTGCTTGTTTAGCATGTTGTTCAAAGAAAAGCCAACCTTACCCCTATCCCCAGAAGACGTGATGATGAACTGGCGGGTGTTTAACAACAAATCCCAAAGGACCTCACTGCAAAAACTCAAAATCTTACCAAGAGTATTTGTCTTATTTCTAGTCAAAATCATCTCATTACACTTAAAATAAGACAGAATGAGCTAAAGGGCAACATTTCAGTAAGCTAAAGGAACTTGTTTCAAGACAGTAAATCTTAAAACTAGAAAAAAACTAGACAATTTTCACTTGTTTCATTGGCAGATTTTTTACTTAATACAAGATATTTTAGCTTGAAACAAGTGAAAATTGTCTAGTTTTTTTCTAGTTTTAAGATTTACTGTCTTGAAACAAGTTCCTTTAGCTTACTGAAATGTTGCCCTTTAGCTGATTCTGTCTTATTTTAAGTGTAATGAGATGATTTTGACTAGAAATAAGACAAATACTCTTGGTAAGATTTTGAGTTTTTGCAGTGCTGACACAATAAGACACAACAGAATGAGACCAGAGGAATGTGGACCCAAGGCTTGCTATGAACAAACTCCTGTGTTAGAACTGGGAGTGATAAGGACAACTGGTTGAGAAAGAGACTGTGAGACAGACAGCTACAGATAGTGCTCTTGATTGTATAAGGCGGTATTGGACTTTGGAAGTATTTGTCCATTTGTGTGTGTTTGCTGGTTTTCAGAGTGGCCTCATCTTTTTGGCAGGGCCTGTCTGCTAATGAGGGATCCTTTTCTTATCAAGTCCCCTCTCCCTAATCCTCCCTCATGTTTGAAACCCAATCCACACCTCTCCTCCAACATCAGAAGACGCACTGGCTTTCTTTCCAATCTCTCTTTTTCACCTCTCCATCCCCACCATTCCAATCTCTTTATCAATGAATATACTGCTCTCGACACTAAAAACTTAACATCAAATGAGCTTGGAAATCCATTTTCACACTTTTGGCTGCCCAGTCCAAACCTTTGTGTGTGTTTCTCTCTCTGTGTTTCAGAGGAAGCGAACAGAAGTGTGACTCAGAGACGCAGAGTTGCCTTTGTTCGTCTGCCCTCTGGCCCTTAGTGCCCGGGCTGCTGGTACCACTGGGAGATTGCTAGAGGAGATCAAACGGCCGGCAGCAAGGAGCGCCGGTACCTGGCCCCTAAAGATGCCCCCTGGCACTCACAATTAAATCAGCCAGCTCGCAAAAAAAATTCCTAGCACCGTCAATCAAAATAATTTACCTAGGCACGGTTGCTTTCTTAAAGGCACACCGCTGCTTTCCTGACGGGGCCTGTCCACTTAATTTCAAAGCTCTTTATTCAAATCAGGGCTGAGGAGGAAGTGCCGGCAAGCACCACAACCAGGATTCTTATCCTCTAGCCTGCAGTAGTCTTCAAAAATAATGTCTGGGGGTGGGTGGGGGGGGCAAGAAGGGAAGGAGATAGAGGAGAGAGAAAAGAGGCACCCGGTGAGGCAGTGTGTCATTTGAATAATACGCTGGACACTTTCAATCTCCCAGAACATAAGAGAGAAAGGTTTTAATGCATGGGGTGCAAGGAAGCGCACACAGTGCTCCTGGTTGCCTCGGTAGAGAGCGCTTAAAAAGACGTGTGTCGAAGTCAGATGGAGGTTAAATTCAAAAGTTCTGATGATCAAAGAAGTGGGCTGAGTTTGGAAACAACATCACGCTCCTCTGTGTTTTGTGCATGTCATTTCATGTCAGGGACTTAATGATATAAAATCACAATTTCCACAATAAACATGGAAAAACAGCCGATTCTATTTCCACTTGCTGTTTGCTGCATCATACAAGAGAAAGTATGTGGAGATTAATAGTTTTTCTGCTTTCCCTGCCTGTGAGGCATTTGTGGTCCTTAATCAAGGCTGTATGGATTTGCAAGTGATGACCAACAAACATCTCACAAAGGTATTGTACCCAGGAAATCAATTTTGGCCCCTCTCCATTCATATTACCTGCAGTAAATGACAGTGTCTTGTCTTTCACTGGTTCGTATGCAGCGTTCTTTGTCTGTGGAAGGACTCTGGGCATTGTTCTATTATTCTGTGTCCTCATGGCATAAATCACAAAACGTCATCCACCCATACAGATGCTTTTTCGGGGAATCTTAGAAACAGCGGGTTTCTCTTAAAGGCTTTTGTGCTGGCCTGACAGACAGCAAGGTATTGTTACCTGATTTAAACAAAGCTGGGTTTTCATGTTTTCTGTGTATTGTGCTTGTTTTCCCCCCTTTTCCTCTTCCTCTTGCTAAAGAACATTGAAGTTCATTGAGATTGCTGAGTTGGGTGTGCAGTAGAGCTGCATTTGTGTATTATTGTAAAGTGCGTGCCTTGTCATCACCACACATCGCATATAAACCCCATGAATGCTTGTAGTCTGTAACTGTGTCCACCTAATAAGCGATGGAGAAAAGGGGTAGTCAGTGGGAGCATTGACAGCTTTTGGGTAAATACCCAGGAGGAGAATGATGACCGTATTCAAATCACACTCAGAAATGCACAGAAGACACTTTCAACATAAAGGAATTAGAGGATATAGGGTTGGGGGTTTAGGGTCTTTTTTCTGACTGGGAGTAGCCTCTTTTTTTTCCAGAGGAAATAACTGTGCAGCCAAGCCTGCATTTTTCTTCTCCCTGTGAGTAACTATCAAAAAAGAGAGATTCATCACTGACACAGAAAACAATGAAATCTGTGACTCAGAGACTATTTTTTATCTAAATATACACTTAAATACATTTAACTGACCATGAGGGGAGTATGCAGTGGCTTCCAATAAACCAAGATAAAGTACTGCAATGGTACTTTGATTTGAGCGTCTTGGAACCGAAAACAAAATGGACTCTTCTATAAATCATGATAACACTGTGACTGCAGGGAGAAAAAAAAGAAGGGGGCAGCTATGCGAATGCAATAAGAGATAAAAAGTAGGACGTTAAAAAAGTAAACTCTGTTGTCGTGGCATGGAGAAAAAAGACAATTCTTAAGGCAAGAACAATTTGTGTACATTGGCAAGAGACTGCTCTGTATTTGGATGGGAGACAACAGCTCATCAAAGCCGATGAGCTCCAGAAAGGTGAGACACATGAAACCAGGTTGGGCCCCGAGTGAGGACCTTGGGGCACCAAAGACATCAGAGCAAAAAGTGGTTAGACAGGAAAACTGTCTGTTGTCAAATAAAAGCTGTCAGTGCCAGGCGCCCTGTGTTATTAGGCTCCGAGATGTTATCAGAATTCTTTAAAGCCATTTAGAAGTTCAGTTTTTCCAGTACATTCCACTTTGGATCAAACTGAGATGGAGGGACCTCGCTGCCATTGCAGAAGCACTCTGTCACCTGTGTCAGGTTCAGGTTTTTACGTATATCAGTGCTTAATGCTAACGCACCACAACAACGCCTGCCCTTCCGGAGATGCTCTACATCCAACCTTCTAGCCAACTACAACTTCCTGTTCACGCACTTCTGAGTATACGCACTTAGCTGGTGTCATTGTCATTAAACAGTCTTCACCTGTCAGTAATTTTTAATGTTAGTCATCGGTTGTAGATTACCCAGTCACACTGTGAGTAATGTTAAATCATAGAAACATTCCATAATTTCACATTATTAAGAACCAGGACAGAACTCTAACCTGCCGAGTGAAACATAAATCCAGCATTGCATCAATGTGGGCAGGCCGTGACGTTGAGTTCAGTTAGAATTCCAGAACAGAAGAGTTGATAGCAGTTGGTGCCAGCCAGACTCCGGTGCTGGCTCAGCCTATAACCTTATACACATCCAACTGGCAGATCTCATACAGGACACGCTGCTTAAGGATGTCCACTGTTCCTTTGCAACCCACCTCCACCCCTGCTTCTCCTTATTTCCTGTATCTGATTCATCTGTTGTCACTGGTACTTGCTCTGTCTGTGCTGTGTTGCTGCTCACCCCACTTTAAGCGCCATTCACACAGGCAGTAACCAGTAGAGCAACCAGATACCAAAGAAAGTAGGATGACGATCTGCTGTTTTATGTTATTCATTAGTGGTTTATTTTGTGCTGTCACAAACATGCTGTTTACTGCAATAATTCATTGGTTTAGATGATTGTTTCCAATAGTCACCATGTTTTACTCGACCAAAACAAGTAGAAAGCTTGTTCCTAAATGAGGGGCCACCTCTGCAACATGGACACGGTTCAGTTATGAAAGTCTGACACCGAGCAGAAAACTGCACTGTGCAAACCAACATAACACTACCAGCTAAGGAAAAATCATGTAAAAGACTCAAATATCAGAACAGGCTTTTCCATGTGGCACGCTAACTTTTATCTGCACTGGTCAAAGCACTTGACTCCACCCACACAACACCCAATCAGAAACAGTCCACACAAGTCGAAGACCTCGTTTATGTTACAAATGTCGGGCCAAAGTTTTGGAGGAAATTGCCAACATAGCAAACCGCACTGCAACAACAGATATGTGGACGAGGCAAACAACGCATTCAAGTATGAACTTAATGGTGCACATCATCAGCCAATGTTTGCAGACTGGCTAGTTTCCTGTCAGCCATACAGTAATGATAGCGGGAGGCTTCAGGGAAGCTCTCCTGTGACTGCATCGTGTGTGTCACTATGGGATAACACCACATAATGCCCGTATTCATTTCATTTTTGATTATTCAATTTAAATGTAAAAAAATAGTACTATAGTAATATATATAGTATATAGAATAGAGTAATATATATTGTAATTGGATTAACAAATTACTTACATCATTTTGGTCATATTCCACAGACTACAAGCCTCTGTCCTAAAGTAAAGACAGAAGCCTGTAGCAGGGATAAATAAGGTCACTGGTCATCACACTGCAGTTTATCAGGTGTTATTCTCCCTTTAAACTCTGATCTTGACAATGAGGGCAGTAAAGTGTGTGTCTCTTTTACATAGGGTTGGGGCTGCAAGGGGGTACTTGGATTGCATTTGTCTGAGCTGAAGCTCACTGTGCCTCGATGCCTCAGAAAGGGCAGACTTGCTGGAGCGTGTTACTAATTAATGCAGAGCCAAAATATGGGTGTGTGGCTGTTAACACAGAAAGAAATCAGGTCACTTTATTTTATTCATTCTTCCTTACAAGGGTTCAATCAAACACATTTAAGACAGCTTGCTGATCCAGTCACACACCAATCTGTTGCAGCTGTGCAGATCAATAGCACTAATAACATTTGAGGTTTAATCATGCATACATACGGGGGGAAGCTGGACTTGCTTGAGTAACTGTAATAATTGGAAAATGATTTTGATAGCCTGAAACAATCTAACATATTACAGAATTTTATTAAAATAATATCAAATCAAATTAACTGCTATTCCATAATGAATTAGGTAACAAGTTAGGCAGATATTAATCGCTATCCCCTCCCTTAGGCCAGAGCAGACTGGGAGAGAGGATGAGGGGGTGATGAGCGAGTGGTGTGAGGAGGGATGATGGGAAAGACGGATGGAAAGATAGAACGGAGAAGGAAAAGGGTTATTAACTTGGCTCTTGCGGCTTGTTAGAACACCAGTGAGTAAAGTGCTATGAGGAGGTCTGAGTTTTTTGTGTCTTTCTCTCTGTTTACCGCTCTTTTATTAATACCTTTCTATTTGTCATTATTTCATTAAAGAAGCCTGTAGACTGGTATAGAAAATGCTATACCAGTCCCAGAAAGATAAACAACTCTAGACATCCTGTTCCTCCTTTGCAGCAGTTGATTGGCTGGTTGAAACAAGCCCAATTAACGGGACCTGTAATTTGGCCGGCATGCCATGACTTCATCCAGGGCTGCTGTGGCTCACCTTGCTGGCATTTCTGAGGATGCCTATAGGGGCTTCACAGGGGCCTTCATCTGGGCTACACGTTTTTTAATCAAGTCCAGTCTGAGTTCTTGAAATCATAATCAGATGCCTGGCTTGCTGAGCTTTGCCAGATTTTTAATATATCGGGCCTGTGCTCTCTTCCGTTTGGCAAGTCTCCCCTTAATTCCATCACGCCAATCAATTACTGCTCTTATGAGCCAAAGAAATAAGCGGCTGCAACACTTTGTGGACAATGTTACTGCTGTCTGCTCTGATATCATGGCTTGATGCGATGCTTTCAAAGACCCAGCCACACGACTCTGTGAAGAAATTACCTAAAGACTTTGAAGGGAGAGAAATGACAAACTCCTTGCTCCTCTTGCATTGCTGTGTCTGCAGGGATTAAAAGAAGATAACTGAAAGGACGGCAGTGCTGATGACATTCTTAGCAGTGGCACAAGCCTGACGAACCCTTATCCAAAGCTACTGTAGCACTAATGAGATGAGGCTTAACCTAGTCCAGAATATCCAAGGGTTTTGTCAATTTAAGATCACTTTACCAGGATTTTGGTGGTGTGGCAGCATGGATTATCATTTGCGGCCCACAGCACGACGGGAATATGTGCCCCCAAACCCACGATAATGGAGTCTGCTTTCCTAAGGGAGATAAGACTAGCTACTTATCAAAGGCATTGCAGGTGTTCACAAAGTCAATTGGGGGTGAAAGGCGAACAACTAGTGAGGATTTCAGCGCTGTGTGAGAGAGTCCCCCATTGAACCATCTTCCCAAAGAGGCTCAGATATAGGAAGGTGCGAAGGAAGTGGGGAAGAGGACCTAGAGTCCTACGCTGACAAGATTAAAGAGATTAAAAAGCTCCAGCGAAGACTTGTGGTATCACAAGTCACAGAGAAGCAGAATTTAGGCATTTCATCAAACTTCCTGAGCAGAGAGGAAAGCCCAGTAAGTTTTCCCTAGGAAACAGAAGGAAATGTGAATGGGAAGCATTTGTTTAACCTGATACGTCTATGACGAAATCCCTTCTTTAGCCACACTTCAGAAAAAGATCTGACGAGTGGTGAAAGACACGTCACCCTGACACCTTAGAACACTAGCCTCTACTCCTAGGGAAACATGCCAAAGGAACACAAAACAACACACTCTTTTTATTTTTAATTACTAATTATTTCAGAGAGGCTTTAATGGCTTTATTCGAGCTGTCACAGTCATCAGAGAGAGAGAGAGACAGAGCAATGGAAATAGACGAAGCGAGGGAGGCAGGATTAGGTTTCTCCTGGGGAAAGCAAGGAGGAGGGAGGACAGCTCGCTCCTGATCCAGGGGGTTTTCAGGCCAGGGGGGCGACAGCTGCACTGTCTTTAGCCTGGATTTGAATTTGAATTCTATCTAACGATGCAGCGCCGGCGAGGACTTGGCAGGGCAGTCTGCTAATCTCCCAGACACAAATGCCTGGGCTTTTCTTGTGTGCCCTCGCCGAGATTTGAGTAATTAAAGTTAAATTGAAGGGAATAAAAAATATCCTTCTTGTACCCGGGCTGTCTTGCTAATGCCAAGTGTGAATAGTCAGGTTTGTCTTCAGAACTATAATCCCCAATGCTATTTCTCTTCCCTCTGTCTCTCTCTCTTTTCCCCCTCTTTCTCTCTAAAAAGCTGCAGTATAGCCAAGTTTTCACAAGCTCTAAAGACAGTGATAAGGCAAGGGCCACAGCCTTTCATCTTGCAGTCATCTTTAAGAAAAGGTGAAAGAAAAGAAGTGATGGCAGTTGTGTGTGCATGTGTGTCCAGGGGGTTGGGGGCGCAGTGGCTGCAAGAGAAAGTGTGCGCGGCCAATACCTACATCCATCATTTTCTAGGAGCTGGCTTAAACTCTGGACTTGTTGGAGTTAAGAGTTAAACAATGAGGCAGGCCTTCGTGGCAGATGGTTAACCCTTCTCTTCCTTTTGTAGTGTTTCCCTGATACTGGTGTGCAGACTTTTCCTCATGTGAAATTAAATCTTATTAAATCTGTTTCTCTCAATCATCTCATACTTGTGTATATTTATGTTCAAAAATGTAACTTAACTGTAGAAGTTTCTCAATGTCTGCTTCTTTGACTCATCCACATCCAGCCACTCTGTCACATCATTCATATAAACACTGCTGTAACCCTCACTAGATATTTAGTTTTTGAACATGTGGCACATCATTTTCAATTCAATTCAGTTTTATTTATACAGCTTTATATGTATATATATTTCTATACACTTTACATTGTAATATATATATATATATATATATATATATATATATATATATTTCTATACACTTTACATTGACCCTACAATAATACATACAGACAAAAACCCAACAATCATATGACCCCCTATGAGCAAGCACTTTGGCGACAGTGGGAAGGAAAAACTCCCTTTTAACAGGAAGAAACCTCCGGCAGAACCAGGCTCAGGGAGGGGCGGAGCCATCTGCTGTGATTGGTTGGGGTGAGAGAAGGAAGACAGGATAAAGACATGCTGTGGAAGAGAGACAGATTAATAACAGATATGATTCGATGCAGAGAGGTCTATTAACACATAGTGAGTGAGAAAGGTGACTGGAAGGGAAAAACTCAATGCATCATGGGAATCCCCCGGCAGCCTACGTCTATTGCAGCATAACTAAGGGAGGATTCAGGGTCACCTGGTCCAGCCCTAACTATATGCTTTAGCAAAAAGGAAAGTTTGAAGCCTAATCTTGAAAGTAGAGATAGTGTCTGTCTCCCGAATCCAAACTGGAAGCTGGTTCCACAGAAGAGGGGCCTGAAAACTGAAGGCTCTGCCTCCCATTCTACTTTTAAATACTCTAGGAACAACAAGTAGGCCTGCAGTGTGAGCTATACTAAGCATAAGTGTAAGTATGCCTTACGTGGTTCTGATAGTAAAACTAGCAGCCTAAGAAATGGGAAAATTGTTTCATTCCAAACTCTTTCTTTCATAAGAAAAAATGGTAAATGTGCTGTAAAAACAGGCAGTCACACATTTTTACATTTTATTTATTTATTTATTCACAATGGTGTGTGGCTGATGTTTGAATTATGTTTTTGATGTATCCCATCATAAATAAATTGAACAGCACCCAGTAAGACTTTCCCCTCAGCTTTGACATTCGGTATATCTACAAATGTCTTTTACATAGTCATGTGAAAGTATGGCAATAGGCATATGTAAATGGCCTGTATTTGTATAGCGCTTTACTAGTCCCTAAGGACCCAAAGCGGGTGATGGCAAGCTACGTTGTAGCCACAGCCACCCTGGGGCGCACTGACAGAGGCGAGGCTGCCGAACACTGGCGCCACCGGGCCCTCTGACCACCACCAGTAGGCAACAGGTGAAGTGTCTTGCCCAAGGACACAACGACCGAGACTGTCCGAGCCGGGGCTCAAACCGGCAACCTTACGATTACAAGGCGAACTCCCAACTCTTGAGCCACGATCGCCCCGATATGTGGTTATAAATATATAGAGGATGAGTATAAAAGTCTAAAAACAAAAAGAGGAGAAAGGACAACTGAAAGAATGGAATTTATGTGAAGAGAGAAAAAAGCTTAAAAGAAGCAAGAGGAGAGAGGAGGATGGCAAAGAGAAGAAATGGTTTAAAGGTCTGTTTTTTGTTCCAGTTTCTCCACTTACCCGGAAAAAAAACGATCAGAGGAGTGTGGGTGTAAAAGAAAAGCATTCCAGAAGCATCCTTCAGTTTGTCAGGAGAGGAAGCAAGGACCAGGTCACCTAACCTAAAACACACACACACTGTACATTATGTGTGCACACATAGTACAGCAGTCCACATAGTCCCAGGTTAATACGGTGGACTTCCTCATCATCATTACACAGATGGTCACAGGAGAACTTAATTATTCCTCTATTGACTGAGTTTGCATCACCATTCCCTGCTGTAACGACTGATCCATCATGAAGCCTACTGAATGAACAAGGTTCACGCTCAGTGAGAGAGAGGAGGATGAAACTGTGGAAGTATTGCACCTGTGTATACACTCCCAGTCTATGTTTCACACTGATGCTCCTTTCTACATATTTTTTTAACACTGGTTTCACCCTAACACCCCCTGATGATGGTTATTAGCCACACATTTTTTCACACCTTGGTTAATGTGCTGACTCACATGATCAACGACCCTCAGGACCACCACAATCACCATGATCAACGTCCATAGTTTAAGTTCCCGTGCTGGGTGTGCTCAGCACTGATAAATACTGTGATAGTAAGATGAGTCTGAGAGTTTTAATGTAATGTGACGGTTTTTACCTTACAGCCAACTGTTGTTGTGTTGTGCTCATGTCATAAGTTTAGTGCTCAGGCCATCACAATATATTGTTATGATTCAGGCTGTCATTTGGTTTTTCTTAATACATTTTGCACTCAACTACTGTAGCTTGTAAATACTCAAAACAAAGAATTATCCACTCCTGACCTTTTGATAATAGAAACAGTTGTAAGCACATTCCTGGAATATTGGAGAAGGGAACTGGTAAGGAAGCAAACATTCCTATTTTATGATTATCTAAACAGTGTTTCTGCATAATGATTCAGAAACAACAAAAAATGTAAGAAAAAAATAGGATGTGAAGTATTATATAAAATAAAAGAACGAGACTATTTTTACAATACAGAAAAGAAGAAGAGTTCTTGGTAGAAGAAAGAATCCTAATGACCTTTATGATGCAATGCTCTGCATGTATCTAAGGTGAGAATTTAAAAACGGTTTCATGACTTTGCTAGTTTCGAGTCTTGATACTGACAAGTTATTAACATGTGTGTGCAGTGTCCCATTCCCCATGTCAAGATTCAACTCAGAACAGGGTTTTCACAGTGGGACCGTGCTAAACACTGGGTGGGTTCAAGTGGGTAAGTCTATGTTTAATATGCAGTGCCCTTCTACTGCATATAAAGATAGTACTAAAGTACTTGGAAACTAAAAATGTTATTTTGTTAATAATTTTGCCTCCTCACCAGAGATGGGCAGTAGTGTGTTACAAGTAACGCTTTACTGTAATCTGATTACTTTTTTCAAGTAACAAGTAAAGTAAGGGATTACGATTGCAAAAAAAAGTAATTAGATTACACTTACTTTCCCGTAAGCACGCTGCGTTACTGCGTTACTAAACTGGATAATGCATCCAATTTTGCCAAAGCATTCAGACTGTCATTTGGAGTCTGAATCTGAAAATGAAGAAGGTGATGACGAGGAACCGACCTTTACTGATGTCATAGAAGCTCTTTCAACCGCATCTGGTGATGCACAGTTTAGCCTCCTTCCACACTACAGATGTGCATCGCACACAATTAACTTGATTTCAACAAGCAATGTTGACAAATATCTAAATTCCTGTGCAGACACCAAGACTGTATATAGTAGGAGCATTGCAAAATGTTCTGCTCTTTGGACTAAAGCAAGTCGATCAACATTAGCCTCTGAACAGGTGGAGGAAGTCAGCCGGAGGAAACTAATGGTACCAACATCCATCCATCCATTCGCTTCCGCTTATCCTTTTCAGGGTCGCGGGGGGCGCTGGAGCCTATCCCAGCTGTCATAGGGTGAGAGGCGGGGTACACCCTGGACAGGTCGCCAGTCTGTCGCAGGGCCAACACACAGGGACAGACAACCATTCACACTCACATTCTCTCGCACATTCACACCTATGGGCCATTTGGATTAACCAAATTAACCTATCCCCACTAACTGCATGTCTTTGGACGGTGGGAGGAAGCCGGAGGGCCCGGAGGGAACCCACGCAAACACGGGGAGAACATGCAAACTCCACACAGAAATTGAAACTCAGGACCTTCTTGCTGTGTGGCAACAGTGCTAACCACCGTGCCACCGTGCTGCCAAGGTGGAATTCCCTGTATGAGGCCATTTCAAGAATCATCACAATCCCCTTGAATGAACTTAATTGCCTGTGTGTAAAACTGAGAATCAAGTGCCTTAATGAAAGGCAGTACCAGTTCTTGAAAGAGTACTGTACTGTGATGAAGCCCCTGACAGTGACCCTGGACATCTTACAAGGGGATGAGTGCACCTATGGGGCTTTATTACCAACACTCACAAGCCTGATGCCAAAGACGCTTGCCCTGAAAGATGACCTCTCTAGAATGACAGCCAGCCTTCCAGATGTCATTGTAAAGGTAAGATTATTATTAATTGCTTTGGGTGGATCTGTTAAATTTATTATGCCATTCACAGTGGGTGGATGTTATACTTTGTTTTAAGCAGCGTGTACAATGCCCACAAAATAATGACAATAGGTAATTATATAGTAAAATAATTTTATTCTTAGATGCATCATATTGTATGTTACAGGCCATCAAGACTCGTTTTGATGCTGTTCTGGACAGCCAAGAAGGACTTCTCGCAGCGGCCACTCCCAAGTTTAAACTTCGTTGGGTGAGAGATGAGCGTAGGAGAGAGCATGTGAAGGAGCTCCTGATAACAGAGTGTCGTAAAGCTGCTCCTGCAACTGACAACACTAACGTGTCCCAAATGCCAGCCAGCCCAGCCGAAATGGACATTTTTGAATTTCAGAACCAGCCCACAGAAAGCTTCTCAGCAGAAAAAGAAGTAACTGACTTTTTAAGGGTCGGGCTATGAGCTTAAGATTCTGAATCAGTTCCCAAATCTCAAAAAGATGTACATGAAATACAACAGTCCAACTCCATCCAGTGCACCAGTGGAACGGCTGTTCAGTTTAGGTGGATTGGTGGTTTCCCCAAAAAGGAACAGACTATCCGATAGAAGGTTCTGCTGATAAGATATAACCACTGTTTCAGTCCAAAAGAAAACAATAAAACCTAGGTCTTTTTCAGGGTTGCTACAAAATGAGACTGGATTAACAGCCTAAATGTAGCATGCAATAGCATTTTCTGTTTTGGTAATCTCATTATTACTCCTCTCTGCACTTTACCAACTGTTAAAAGATGTTATTGTTCATTTTATTTATTTATTTATTTTTTTGCTGTATTTATATGAAAGGATGTGTGTGTATACACAAAAATAATTTTATGTTATATACTGGAATATGCAGAAATACAGTTTAAGCCTTTATTTTCTTAAAATATGGTGTTAATGTGCAGAAATATGTTTAAATGCTAAACAAATTTATTAAAGTCAAAGACTGTTGAATTTAATTTAATTTTTGTTTGATGCAATGTTTATAAAGTTAAGATTAAAAGTAATAAACCAATTTTTAAAAAGACACTTTTCCATTTGATTCACTTTTATATGATGGATTATGCAGAAAAAATAGAATTGGGCCAAAAGGTCTATTTGTATCATGTTTTTGAAAAGTAACTAAGTAACTAAGTAACTAATTACTTTTGAAAATAAGTAATCAGTGAAGTAACAGGATTACTTTTTGGAGAAGTAATCAGTAATCAGTAACTAATTACTTTTTTCAAGTAACTTGACCAACACTGCTCCTCACTGTGTATGACTCTGGATACTGTAGCTCCTGTGAAAAATAGAGCCTCAAATCAGAAGTACTTGACTCCCTGGTATAATTCTCAAACACGTAGGAAAGTGGCAAGGAGAGGTTGTGTTTACCGCCAAAACATTTGCAATAACATTCATTTAGTAAAAGTTAATCAGCAGTCTAAGTGTGTAGCAACTATTAGCTTAGCCACTTAGCATTGACTTGTCTTAGCATACTAACATTAAAGAACATTAGATGGTGGACAATTTAGACTGAAATATTAACATTTATTGATAAGACAAAGCAAAACTGCAATGTGAACTTTGGATTTAGCAAAGTTTGTATTTTAAAACATCAGCTGTAACCTTAAAAAGATGCTGAGTGGAAGCTGGCTAAGCTAACAGATAGGACCACGTCTAGTTGCAGATAGTAGCAAACAGCAACAGCAGTGCACTGAATAAAAAAACTTCTAAAATTTACTCCCACAAAATCTATGGAACCATCTCCAAAGCAAAAAAACTCCAGTAACTGGAAATACAGCTCCGGTTACAGCTACTGAAAAGCTGGCCTCTAAAATGTACAACTGCTGTAACTAACTGAGGAAGAACTCAGTTATGGTGGGTAACATCACCAGGGTGGTGGAGATGAATGATTCTGAAATTTAAAAAAAAAAATGGAAAAAGCAAGATACAAGACGATGTAGTCTTTTAAAAGAAAAAGAGGAGTTGAAAGAAAAGGTGACTGAATTGGAACAGAATAAGAAAAGAGATGGAACTTTAAAATCTGTAGTCAAAGAAAAAGAGCATAAACTGACTCAATATGTTATTAAAGATGTGCTATCCAAAACTACATGGACAGCATTTATGTAAACAATGGCTGATAAAGAAGCAAGCCATGGTTAAATCATCCTGTAGTTCACAATAAAACAGGACCAGGATGCCTGGAAGCTATCCGAAAACTCAAAGACCTGCAGAAGACTTGGGATTCACTTTATAGAAGACTTCCTCAAAGCTGACAGGCTTGAGCTGCTGCAGGAGCAAAGATGGAGCAAGCCAGAAAGACCGTGTTCTTCGGAGGACATGGGTTACATCAGTGATAACGGGGTTATTCTGCACTATAAAGGATAATTAGAGCTTGCTGATCATTTTAATCGTCAGTGGTGTTCAAAAGGCATCTTAGAAAAATTTGTAATAGTTTTAAGGTTCCTTAAATCATTATCAGTTTTTTCCCTCCATGAAACTGATTCAAATGAATTGGATGAAAAGTTTTGGTAAAATCAATGAAGTGCTAAAATACTTTACAGTCATGGTATAAATAGGTTAGCTGGGGTCGCACTTATTTTTACATGTTTCACTGGAACAGGAGTTATCTTGGCCATTTTAATATTTTTTATTAAAACATGTGGGTCGTATTGATCGTCTGCCTAATCACGCAAGCCAAGGTGTGAAAACGGTTGTGGGTCACAATCAGCTAGGCAGAGGATCAATAGGGGGTCCATGACCCTCTTGGAGATGCTCCCAACAGGGCTTAAAATCTAGGACTCTCTACCAATCGCTCTGAGAACTGAAGAGGCTTCTCGGAGGAAACGTCTTCAAGGAAACTTAAAGAAGTCCAGACGATTGTCTTTCCGAGCTCCGTAGACTACAATGACCTGGATGACTGAGAACATTCACAGACATCTTCTTTTTTTGTTGTTTGTTATGTTCTGTTCATTCCAACCATCAGCTCTTCACTTTCTTCCATCCATCCATCCATCCATCCTCATCCGCTTTATCCGAGGTCGGGTCGCGGGGGCAGCAGCCTAAGCAGAGAAGCCCAGACCTCCCTCTCCCCAGCCACCTCCTCCAGCTCATCGGGGGGAACACCAAGGCGTTCCCAGGCCAGCCGAGAGATATAATCTCTCCAGCGTGTCCTGGGTCTGCCCCGGGGGCCTCCTCCCGGTGGGACATGCCCGGAACACCTCAACCAGGAGGCGCCCAGGGGGCATCCTTGTCAGATGCCCGAACCACCAACTGCCTCCTTTCGATGTGGAGGAGCAGCAGCTCTACTCTGAGCCCCTCCCGGATGGCCGAACTTCTCACCCTATCTCTAAGGGAGAGGCCAGCCACCCTTCGGAGGAAGCTCATTTCTGCCGCTTGTCTCCGCGATCTCGTTCTTTCGGTCACTACCCACAGCTCGTGGCCATAGGTGAGGGTCGGGACGTAGATCGACCGGTAAATTGAGAGCTTCGCTTTTACACTCAGCTCCCTCTTCACCACGACGGACCGGTGCAGCGTCCGCATCACTGCAGCCGCAGCACCAATCCGTCTGTTGATCTCCGGCTCCCTTCTCCCATCACTCGCGAACAAGACCCCGAGATACTTAAACTCCTCCACTTGGGGCAGGAACTCATCCCCGACCCGGAGTGGGCACTCCACCCTTTTCCGGCTGAGAACCATGGCCTCAGATTTGGAGGTGCTGATCCTCATTCCCGCTGCTTCACACTCGGCTGCGAACCGTTCCAGTGCGAGCTGGAGGCCCCCACCCGATGAAGCCATCAGAACCACATCATCCGCAAAAAGCAGAGATGAGATTCTGAGGCCACCGAAGTGAAAGCCCTCCGCCACTTGGCTGCGCCTAGAAATCCTGTCCATAAAAATTATGAACAGAATCGGTGATAAAGGGCAGCCCTGGCGGAGCCCATCACCAACCGGAAACAAGTCCGACTTATTGCCAGCAATGCGAACCAAACTCTTACAATGGTTGTATAGGGATTGAATGGCCCGTAGCAGTGGGCCAGACACCCCATACTCCCGCAACACCTCCCACAGGACACCCCGAGGGACACGGTCGAATGCCTTCTCCAAGTCCACAAAACACACGTAGACTGGTTGGGCAAACTCCCATGCACCCTCAAGTATCCTCGAGAGGATAAAGAGCTGGTCCAGTGTTCCACGACCAGGACGAAAACCGCATTGTTCCTCCTGTATCCGAGGTTCGACTAACGGACGAACTCTCCTTTCCAGCACCCTGGCATAGACTTTCCCAGGGAGGCTGAGGAGTGTGATCCCCCTGTAGTTGGAACACACCCTCCGGTCTCCCTTCTTAAAGATGGGGACCACCACCCCGGTCTGCCAGTCCAGGGGTACTGCCCCTGATCTCCACGCAACATTGTAGAGGCGTGTCAACCAGGACAGCCCTACAACGTCCAGAGCCTTCAGGAACTCGGGGCGGACCTCATCAACACCAGGGGCTCTGCCACCGAGGAGTTGTTTAACTGCCTCAGTGACCTCGACCCCAGAAATTGGCGGGTCATTCCCCTCATCCCCAGACTCTGCTTCCTCCTCGGAAGACGTGTCAGTGGGATTAAGGAAGTCCTCGAAGTATTCCTTCCACCGCCTGACAATTTTCTCAGTCGACGTCAGCAGCGCTCCACCAGCACTATACACAGTGCAGGTAGAGCACCGCTTTCCCCTCCTGAGACGCCTGACGGTTTGCCAGAATCTCTTCGAGGCAGTCTGAAAGTCTTTTTCCATGGCCTCTCCGAACTCCTCCCACACCCGAGTTTTTGCTTCAGCCACTGCCCGAGCCGCATTCCGCTTGGCCTGTCGATACCTGTCAGCTGCCCCTGGAGTCCCACAGGCTAACCAAGCCCGATAGGACTCCTTCTTCAGCCTGGTGGCTCCCTTCACCTCTGGTGTCCACCATTTGGTTCGGGGATTACCACCACGGCAGGCACCAACCACCTTGCGGCCGCAGCTCAATGCAGCAGCTTCGGCAATGGAGACGCTGAACATGGTCCATTCGGACTCAATGTCCCCAGTCTCCCTCGGAATGTTGTTGAAGCTCTGCCGGAGGTGTGCGTTGAAGATCTCGCGGACTGGGGCCTCTGCTAGACGTTCCCAGCACACCCTGACTACGCGTTTAGGTGCACCGGGTCTGTCCAGCGTCCTCCCCCGCCACCTGATCCAACTCACCACCAGGTGGTGATCAGTTGACAGCTCAGCCCCTCTCTTTACCCGAGTGTCCAGAACATATGGTCATAGGTCTGGTGATACGATTACAAAATCGATCATCGACCTGCGGCCTAGAGCGTTCTGGTGCCACGTGCACTTATGGACACTCTTATGTTCGAACAAGGTGTTCGTTATGGCCAAACTGTGATTTGCACAGAAGTCCAATAACAAAACACCACTCGGGTTCAGATCAGGGAGGCCGTTCCTCCCAATCACGCCCCTCCAGGTCTCGCTGTCGTTACCCACGTGAGCATTGAAGTCTCCCAGTAGGACAACAGAGTCTCCAGGTGGGGCACCTTCCAGCACCCCCCCCCCAGGGACTCTTTTTTTTTTTTTTAAATAATTGTCCCGTTTGGTTCTTTTGCCATCAGAATTATTGTCTAAAGGCGAAGAAAGATGCCCAACGGATTTACTTTACCAAATGGACCATCCCAGCCTTGCCGTAATGGTCCATTTGATTCACCTTTTATTGTTTATTTTATTTTCACTTGCTGAATACGGGACAGACTTAACTGGGGGAAAGAAAGGGGAGAAAGAAAGAGGGAAAGAAAAACAGCGGGGAAGAGGGACAGGGAAAAAGGGCAAAAAACCAAAAACCAACAGAATAAGCAGACAAAAAATACATATATCGATCATCTGGATCACCTGTTGAGAAAGAAAGAGAAAGCAAGCAGAAGAAAACGAGAGTAATAAACAACATCACAATGATCTATGGGAATATGACAGTAAATACTAAATGTTAGACATTATTGTGCAGCGCCTAAGATCGACAGCGCACAGTGTGCTTTGAGGTAAGAGCCAAAAAGGGTGTAGTTTGTGTGTGATCACCCGTGTGTACACCTGTGAGCATGAACGCGCTTGTTTTTAAAAGGTTCCTTCATGTAATGATCTGCTAGAGGGTGTGGGGGGCCACTGCCCCGTCCTCCAGGGCATGACGCAGGTATGGAGGAGATCAAAACTCCAGACGTCCAGAGGCCCCCAGAACACAAGAGACCAAGGAAGACCAACAGAGGGGCAGCCGCGCCACTATCCCAGAAAGAGCTGAGGAGAGTCCCAGATGAGGGGTCACTCAGCAGCCGCGGAGCAGAAGCCAGGGGGGGTTGCAGTGACGTGCCCGTGAGCTCCGCCGGCAGCCAGCTGTGCCTGAGTGACCGAGCCCCGGGCCGAGAGGCCGAGGGCACCCCGCAGGGACTCTAAACTGCCACTCGGCGCATAAGCGCAGATGACAGTCAGGACCCGTTCCCCGACCCTGAGGCGCAGGGAATAAACCCTCTCATCCACCGGGAAAAAACCCCAACGTACCGGCAGCAAGCCGGGGGGGATATTAGAATACCCACCCCAGCCCGCCGCCTCTCACCAGGGGCAACTCCAGACTGAGACAGAGTCCAGCCCCTCTCCAGGAGAATAGTTCCAGAGCCCAAGCCATGCGTAGAGGTGAGCCCGACTATATCTAGCCGGTACCTCTCAACCTCACGCACTAACTAAGGCTCCTTCCCCACCAGAGAGGTGAGATTCCATGTCCCTATTGCCAGTCTTGGCAGCCGGGGATCGGTCCGCCAGGGCCTCCGCTCCTGGCCGCCGCCCGACACACAATGCACCCGACCCCTATGGCGCCTCCTGCGGGTGGTGGGCCTGCGGGAGGATGGGCCCATGTCTCCTCTTCGGGCTGTGCCCGGCCGGGCCCCATGGACTAAGGCCCGGCCACCAGACGCTCGCCCTCGGGCACCCTCCCCGGGTCTGGCTCCAGGGCGGGGCCCCGGTAACCCTATCCCGGGCAGGGTAAACTGTTCCCTCGATGTTCTTTTCATACGGGTCTTCTGAATCGCTCTTTGTCTGGTCCCTCACCCAGGACCAATTTGCCATGGGAGACCCTACCAGGGGGCAAAAGCCCCCAGACAACATAGCCCCTGGGATCCCTGTGACACACAAACCCCTCCACCACGATAAGGTAGCGATTCACGGATTCACTTTCTTCTCTTCCATTAATATGGTCATTCCCATTTGTCCTTCTTCTATCACCTCACCTGACAAAGACCTTCACAAAACAGCTAAATCCTCTCTGTCTCTATCCATAGCACACACACGTGGCATGCTTCCTTTGGAAAGTGAGCAGACACAAATATATGTATGTCTAGATGCTGTCAGCTGATATGAATTCTTCTGATTCATATTTTAAATTAAGTACTGTTTACAGTTACCAGGAAGTTTTAAGATTTAATATTTTTAGAGGTATACAATAATAATAATGTACCTTGTAATTTTCCACAGGAGTGCAGCAGTCTGAAGCTACGTGAGATTGGTCGGTTAACCTTAACATTTTAGCTGTAAATTGTTTGACAGGCAGACAGTAAAAGCTCAGAGTGTCTGTATGAAACACTCTGTCCTCAGGTCATTCTGTAACTTTATGCCCAGCCATTCCTTCACTGAAACAGCTCTCCCTAATGGTCTGTAAAGCACACACAGAGTCAATGGGTGCTTATGAACCATGTGCGCCCTAGATTACAGTTTGGTATTACAGCCCAGCATACAATTTTGCTGTATTGATAGGCCCATATATCAAATCTCCTACAGACAATTGCAGATGGCTAATTGGGACTTTTTACAACCTCCCAGTTTATGCAGGAATTTTGCTATAAATTAAACACACAACTCACCATTCACTCTCATGAAGCTTTACTTGGACAGGGCCTCATCTGATGAATACCTCATTTTATTGATGCAAAGACCTCCAAGGCCTCAGTGAGATGGAATATTGTTTTTAATACGTACCTGTCTGTGGTAATTAATTATGGCTTGCTGTGTTGCCTGCAGACACACTTGGAAGAAAAATCTCTGTCCTCATCTCTTTGCTCTCTGCTCGTCTCTTTCTTCTTCCTCTTCTTTCTTTTTCTCCTATTTCCCTCCCTCTGTCTGTAAATCTTTGGACACCCAACATTCAAAGTTGGGTGTTTGAATTTCCTGAAACAGCAAACAAAAGAGGATCAAATTTGAGATTCTTCATTTGTCATTTGTCAAAATGTTGTTTGGTGACTGTTTAGCCCTTATTAATGGTAATTTTAAAGTTACTACTTATTCCAGGTTAATCTCTTAAAACCCAGCAGGTCATTGGTGACCCATCTGTGGTTAGGGTTCACTGTATACTGCTTTTCAGAGAATTGTTGCCTGTTTGGAACACCTTGGAAAAGCATTGGAAAAATTTTAGAAAAGATTTTAACAGAAAAACTAAAACCCCAGTTCAAATTCTGATTCAGAAAATTTGGCTTTACAGCATGTGACAGATTTTCCCAGTGGTATGTATACACCACATACAAAAAATTAACATCATCATAAGACATAGAGCACAGTTGTGCAACTTAATTTGTTGCTTGTGGTCAGGAGTTTGATGGCTTGAGGAATAAAAGAGAGTTTGGACCTTTTGTGGACAACAGTCCCAAAGACCTTTTCAGTGTGTGGCTGAACTTACATGTATTCAGTCACAGACTGGATCAGTTCTCTGTTAATGAAAATCAGTTGACATTTCTTTGTTCGCTGTTTTGCTGAGGACAAAATCTGTTTATTAAAATGTTGAAAAACTGGTCTAGACTTTTCCTCTTCACTGTATAAGGAGCTCACTAAGAGTGCATTATCCTGACCACGTCTTATGTGATATCAGTGTCAATAATAGGAAGGTTACTACAGCATATTTCATAATTTGAAAATTACAATATAAAAAACTTGAATGAGAAATGTTTTAAAATGAATTGTGATCAGAATGAAAGAACCACGACCAATGTAGCAGAATAGAAGTTTCCAGATTAAATATTGATTGAATTCAGTTTGTCAGTTTAGTTTTATGTAATAGTTAATAATAACTAAGGGAAGCATGTATAATGTAAGCAGACCTGGCCCCAGCATAGAACCCTGTGGAGCTCTGTGATTAACTTGTGTGCAGAAGAAATCACGCTCGAGTGATGGCTTTCTAAGAAATGGTTCAATGCGACATTAACAGCCAGTAATGTGTAGCCCATTAACAGATATAAACCGATTTAATCAGAATCCAACTCTGATCCGACCAGTGATTTAGAATCATTTAGAATCAATAATAGTAAAACCTGTAGGGTCAACCTGAGGGCAACAGGTCCAACAGGTAGGATGCAGGATTGGTTTGAGTCTGTTGTGAATGTGACAGAGTGTATTGACCACTCCCTGGAGCCTCTTTCACTTAGCCTGGATGAAGTGTGTGAAAAACACTGTGAGTGGTACAAGGTCACCAGCTTCTCATGGATGTTGTATAGTAATGTATGTTTAACTTGTTTCATCCTGCTGCTAAACTAATTTCCCCTTGTGGGACAATAAAGAAATTGAATTGAACTGTTTTCTTCTTTGGTCCAGGTGAGAATTCTGTACTGTTCTTTCTTTGTGATCCTCTGAGGTCTAGCAGGACAGGGAGGTGCATCATCTGCTGTCAGGGGGTCGAGAGGAGAAAGACAGGACAAGGACACGCTGTGGAAGAAGCCAGAGATTAATTATAACTAAGCTGGTGACAGGAAGCAAGTCACCAACAGGAGCTTCTGATAAACATCATTGTTCCCAGACTTGCTGTAATTGTTCTTCAGTCCATGATGATTCAAAGTCATTTAAAGCCTAAATGGTATGGCAATATTTGGAATTTATTTATTTAAAAGGGACAGTGCAGTTTAACATAGTTCAAGTGCAAGACATGAAACTGATGGACCGCACATAGGTTTATAGCTACTGCTAATTCTCAACAATTGTCCCTTGTTAGGCTTACAATCTAAATAGTTACATTTTACAATAAAACATACATTTTCATAAAACCAAATTACATCATAAATACAATTACAATTAATAGACAATAATTTAAAATCAAATTAAAATCATTAGTTAAAATGACTACATCTTTGATTTCCCTTTAACCACACTTTAACCTTCAATGTAAAGGATCTGATGTCTGTAATCAGTTTGATATCGGTTGGAAGTGTGCTCCACAGATGGCAGGCCTTTATAGAAAAAGCTGACTGACCAATGCAGATCTGGGATATAATATCTTGCAGTTGCCGTTCACCTTACTCCTAGTAATACGAATATTATCTTGTCTCTGGATGTATCTATTGAGACACTCTGGGGCCATCCTATTTATACATTTAAAAACTAATTTAAGAAAACACAAATGATTAAAACTCTTAAAACTACGTAGATTATATTTCTTCAAGATGTGACAGTGATGCCATCGAACAGATTTTCTATCCATTATTTTTAAGGTTTGATTATATAAGGATACCACAGGCTGAATTGTAGATGGTGCTGCATGGGTCCAAACTGTCATACAATATGAAAAATGAGAAAATATCATAGAATGCATGAATAACTGAGCTGCTGAAGTGGGTATATAGTGCCGAATTAACTTAAAACAATTCAGATTAGCCTTGACCGTCTTAGAGATCTTATTTACATGCTTGTCAAATTTAAGATGTGAATCTAAGATTATTCCTAAAAACTTAAAATCTTTGACCTCCTTTATTTCTTCGTTCCCTAGGTTGATTCATCAGATGAACTTCGTTTCCTAATCGAAAAACACATAGAATCAGTTTTTTTTAAGTTCATTACAAGATGATTTTGTTCCAGGCATTTTTGGACACCATTTAGATGTACCGTTAAGGTGTCTGCTGCTTCACCAGGTGACTTAGCTGGTACGTGTATAACTGCATCATCTGCATAAAGTTGGCAGTTAGCTTTTGGACAACTGGCAGGCAAATCATTTATAAACAAACTAAATAGCAATGGGCCAAGAACAGATCCTTGGGGAATACCGATTCTTTTTTCCAACATGGATGACTTTTCTTTATCAACCCTCACACACTGTTCTCTTTTGTAGAGATAGGACTCAAACCAGTCAACTGCTTGCTTTGAAAAGTCAAATTTTATCAACTTGGAAAG
This sequence comes from Oreochromis grahami, assembly GCA_029532605.1. Lineage (NCBI taxonomy): Eukaryota > Metazoa > Chordata > Actinopteri > Cichliformes > Cichlidae > Oreochromis > Oreochromis grahami. Next base: position 5,960 of record JAQSNX010003882.1, on the reverse strand, counting down.
AAGTATGTCATGGCTGACAGTGTCAAAAGCCTTTTTTAGGTCAAGGAACACTGCTCCCACAACATTACCATTATCCAGATTACACTTAATATTTTCAACAAAATAGCAATTTGCCATTTCTGTGGAAAATTTTGGTCTAAAACCAAACTGCATTGGATGAAGCAGTTGATTAGTCTCTAAGTAATCAATTAACTGTGCTGCCACAACCTTGTCAAGCACCTTTGAAAGAACAGGGAGTATGGAAATTGGATGATAATTCCATATCAAGTCACGCTCACCTCCTATAATGTCTGCTTCAGCAGTGTCTTAGGAGGTAGACCATATCATCTACTAATCAGAAGGTCAGGTGGTTTGATCCCGGGCTCCTTCACACTACAAGTAAAGAATCCTTAGGAACGGCACTGAAACCAAAACCGCCCCAGACTCATCTATTGGAGTGTGGTTAAAAAGAACTAAAGTACATGAAATAAGGAACTCCATGAATGTGTGAATGTGATTTGTATTATAGATGCATGCTCAGTAAACTGTATTCTGTAAACACTTTATCAGAATGTGATAAAATGATAGATAGATAACAGGTGTGAACAGAGATCAGGCTCTGCCCACTTCTCTTCAACATCAATAATACTCCTCTGAACAAAACCACACATATTTACAGAAAATACATCCTGCCTGCTGTGCTTTCTCACCCCAGCGGCCATCAAACACACGCACACACGCACACGCTCTGTTTACACTCACTGGGTATGTTCCAGGTAGTTACTCTGTTCCATTTTCAAATAATCTCCAGTTCCATTTCTCCTTTCTTCCCTGAGGATAAAAGCCCTTCAGTGTTCCCCAGACCTATACGGGCCACAGTGGACACTTTGGGAGCACAAACATGGTTTTAGTCCAGTAAAGTGTGTTCAAACCCCTAATAATCTGTAGCTATATTGAAATCTATGTTTGAAATCAGGTATGATGTAAAGATCCAAACACAAAGTTGAGTAAAAAATGAGTAATGAGTAAAAAGTCACAGTAAAATTGGTCTTGTGACAAATGTGAGTACAAGAGGACTAGGGCCTTGTATCAGATATATAAAGATTATTTTGAATCATGCAAAGCTACTCTAGTGGAGTCCAAGAATAGAATGCAACACTAGAAATGAACGTAGAAGGTCAACTTTATATTCAACTTTATTTAGTCATGTGAATCTCTAAGTGCTTTAATGAGTGCTTACTGTTGGTGTATCTTTAGTCCTTCAGTGAGAAGGACTGATGTGCTAATGGGATCACAAACATCAGTACTTGCAATGACAGACTGGCATACTACTTATCATTCTAATGACCTGATTGGCATGTGTTGCATCAATCAATAAGTGTTTCATGAATAATTTGATAATTCATATTAAATTAATCTTTTAAGCAGAAATGACAGATTTGAGGCAGCTTTCCTCTTTGTTCACTGAATTTCATCAGTTGGGAAACTCAGGTGGGCAAGACACAGCAGTTACAGCAAACCTTTATGTTAGATCTAAAGCAGGGCTGGACTGGGACAAAAAATCGGCCCGGGCATTTTGCCTAGAGACCGGCCCACCAGGATAGAGATTGAAAATGTGACGTCATTCAGGGGTAAAACCGCAAAGGATTGTGGGAACTTGAGGCAAGAGGTACTAGCGCACGCAGGCTTTCAATTGAACTCAGTTACACAGTGATAAAAAGAAACACAAAATATGGCAAGAAGCTGTTGTATTATTAACTGCAATAGCCGGTCGCATGACAGCCACGGGAAGCCGACGGGTAAAGAGATCGGGTTTTTTTTTTATCGGATTACGTAGTTGAAGAGAAATTTTTTAAGCCATGTTTCCGAAGTAAGAGCAGACGGATGGTCTGGATATACCAAATATAACGTCTCAGAACACTCCAGCTCACATGTTAGTCTGCTCCAAGCATTCCCACAAAGGTCAGTGTTTTGTAGCAGTTAATACGTCATTTTTCTTAACATAATTGGTGATATAGGTTACAAGCAAGTCTGGGCTGAACAGAAATTGTGGCGCTATGCTTCTTTGTTTAATGTGCATAAATAGTGAATTGTCCTGACACAATATTGCGTTTCACTTCTGTTATTACCACGGTACATTGACAAAAACATATACTTTTATTCACAGGATAAAACAGTTGTTTTGTATCACTAATTGTCCAGTGCGATTACAGCATACAATATTATTGTCACTGCTACATTTCTGTAATGCGTACCAGAAATTATTTCCACTACTAATTAATTACCGTTGAGCTCAAAGGTTATATTAATAAACGGTTAACGAATGTGTATTTATGACGACGAATTGTGAGACTGGTAAACTTACCTTTGTTTGTACGATGGTCTTTCTACACGGTGCATTTCAAGGTCCTGTACCCATCCGTCGGTAAACTGTACCTGGGCTTGTTGCAGTGACCTCAAGTTACTAAAAACTTCATGAGTGTATGCACTCACTCCAAGAACCGTATAATTATAAATCTGAGCGTGGTGAAAGTTGGGCAGCACGCTAACGTCTTTTGTCCACTCTGTGTGCTCGTAAGGGTCTGACCCTTTCACTCCTTTGATTTTTTCCTCGTATCTTTTCTTTGCCTTTTCATCGAGTCTGTCTTTGTACGGTTCGGCATTGTTCTCCTTAGTTTTGTACATTCCTTTTTTGTGCGGCAAAGAAAAATCAAGAAGGTATTGGAACGAGAGAATGAACGTTTTGCGGTGCTGCAAATGCTTGCATTTGATGCGGTACTTGGATTGTTTTGCCTCGAGTTCCCGGCATGCAATGCACGAAAGTCACGTGATCTGTCAATCGCTATAGGAAAAACCTTAAATTAAGACCAAGAACACTAGAGGTGAGACATGATCATTAATTAATATTAAAATTAATAAATGACAGATTTAGTGACATTTTCATAAACACCTCCTTTCCTTTTTTTGTTCTCCATTTTCTTTAGTTCGTCTATAAGATTGCTAAACAAGGGGGAGGGTGCATCCGGCCTCCTCGGCTGTAATTGGTCCAGCCCAGAGTCGATCATGACCAATTGGCCAATCCAACACCTTTCATTATATATACCCTTCCTAAAAAAAAAAAAAAATCCATCGGCCCATAAAAACAAAAAATCGCCAGCGGCCCACCGGGCCTTTATTAAAGGCATAGCTGGACTGGCCAACTGGCAAATGCCCGGTATGCCCGATGGCCAGTCCAGCTCTGATCTAAAGGAAGTGTTTGTCAAGATCAGATCATACAGAAATCATTAACTTGTCACCATAAAATAATGGTTCCCTCACAGGGTAAACATTATAAACATGTTTCATTCCTGGCATTCGTTTTGTTTTTGGTCTCGTCAGCCTCTCCCACACTCCCCACTGAAATCTTAAGAAGTAGGTGGAGTTGATCATTAAACACATGGCTTGCACATATCAAAATAATCTTGCGCCAAATAAAAAATCTATTTACCTAAGCAGGATATTGATTCATGTTCACACAGTTTCTTATTTTCAGGGCTGGCATAGTTGGGCCAAAGTGCTATTTTTTTCACGGGGCCCCAAATCCTTGAGTGTGGTTGCCACATACCTGAGATACTCTGCATGATGTGATGCTCTAGAGTACTCTAGTGTCCATGCCAATGTTTTATTGATGCAACAACTTAAATCTTACTGATCTCTTCGGTGTTTCTCAGTCTCTAACAGGATTAGGAGTCATGCTGTAACACCATGACTTGCCACTCAAAACGCAATAGATGCCTTGTTTAAAAAAAACATTAATCTTACCCCAGACTTAGGAGCAGAATAATTGAAAATATTCATATGTACCAGTGTCATGTTCATCTGCATAATCAGCTATGTTGATTACTATTTTCTAGTCGTATGCAAGGATAAGGCTACTTTTACCTGTAAACATGTTGGATTAGTGCTACACAAGGATCCACAGCAAAATACAAAACATCTCCTAATATTCTTAATTTATGGAAAATTGAACTACTGGGATGTTTTTTCCTGCTGCTGCGACAATCGTGCTGTGGAAAGTTTCAGTGCTTTAGCTGGTCACAACAAACGAGTGTGCGTGACAGTGGCTGACTTAATCCCAGATTTGAATTTGCTAATAATTATTCAAATTACACTCTCACCAAAGACAAAAACTATTTTGGATATGCTAATAATCACCTACAAGATTGGACAAAGATGGAAAAAAAACACAGACATAACTTCTATGTTTGCATACAGGTAAATGTGAACGTAAGCACAGGATACGTATCTGCATTTAACGGGTTTCCCTTCACCTTCCCAAGAGTAAACCTGCAGCAGTGACTCGCCTTCAAGAGGAGCATCGAACAAAGTTTATATCTTTTCTTTAAATTAAGTAAACTTGGTCCACCTGGGTCCATAAATCCAGCACGGAGACCTGGAGCAGAGCGCCTGTTCTTCTATTCTCTTCCCCTCTGGTCAGTGGATTTACCACGGGAGTAATAACTGTCAGGCCAAATGCCCGGTAAAGTGGCATACAGAAGCGAGTGGAGGGAGAGTATTTATCATGGTATTGACTTTGTGACTGCCGTGTCGTGAACTCTTTTGTCATAAACTGGAGCAGCGCTGCAGATCGATCCGAGGAAAACTGCTGTCAGCTCGACTCCCAGCGAGCATTGCTTTTCCTACAGCCACTTAGAGGACTGATAAATGCCCCCATCCCCCCTGCCCGCTGCAGCAACAAGAGCATGGCCAGCATGGTCCTACACACAGACACACTGAGAGGCCATCTCTCAGCTTTTATATGCAGTCCAAATAATTCAATTCAATTTACATAGAGCCAAATCACAACAATAGTCACCTCAAGGCATTTATAGACAGGTGAGAGGCTAACCCCCCCCCACAGTGTTCATGTCTGTACAGGACAAACGTGAACACTACCAAGAGACAGAGCAGGATCAGAAAAGAATACCAAGGTTGTTACAAATCCAAGACCTTGTTTTATGAAATGAATATTCATATATTAAGTATATAATGAAGTATATAATGAAACGTGTCTGAAACTGGAGACTGCCATAGGACCACAGTGGTGACATTTATTTTTAAAAAGTCTCTCCATGAACTGCTTCCATGTAATGCTTAAAAATGAAAACACATGAAACTGATCTTCAGAAAGTCAGCCAAGGTGTTTTGGGGCTGTCTGGTCCAGTTTGTGTCTTCAGTGTCCCGTGGAGTTTGCAGACAGTGGACTAGCAGAAGCAGGTGGTTAGCATCATCTTTAAGACACAGTCGTGGAGGTTATGTCTGTTATATGTCAGTTATAACTCAGTTCAGTGAAGAGGAGTTTGAAATAAGGGAACCACCCAGTGGGGAAGCACGGTGGCACGGTGGTTAGCACTGTTGCCGCACAGCAAGAAGGTCCTGAGTTCAATTCCACCATCAGGCCGGGGTCTTTCTGTGTGGAGTTTGCATGTTCTCCCCGTGTTGGCCCTGCGACAGACTGGCGACCTGTCCAGGGTGTACCCCGCCTCTCGCCCTATGACAGCTGGGATAGGCTCCAGCGCCCCCCGCGACCCTGGAAAGGATAAGCGGAAGCGGATGGATGGATGGATGGATGGAACCACCCAGTGTTTCTGCCATGGTTGTACCCCCGTGTAGCACCAAGAACAAAAAAACACAAACTTTTTCATTTGTCATCTGAAAACATACAAACATAAATTTAATCAACAAACAAACAAACAATTCATTCTTAATATACAAAAGTATTCACACTCATACATTTCAGTACATTGTAAAAGCCTGTTTGGCTCCATTCCACACAGGTCTAACAAGCTACTCCAGAATTGTGATGGCTGGCTGGTTCACTATGATGCTAATAATTGAGCTGTTGCTGGGCTCTGCTGTACCCTTGAGCAGGGTTTCTTCATTCCATACTCAGCCATGCTATCATTTCTAGATAGTAGCATGATGCCACCACCACTTCACTG
>JAQSNX010003881.1:0-56188 GCA_029532605.1 Oreochromis grahami | reverse complement strand
CCGGCCGGTCGGTGCTATCCCAAGAAGGAAGCGACGTTCACGCCACCGACGCCCATCGCCACAGCCGGACCCCGAGACTTCTGAATTGCCGGCTGTGGTGAGTAAAAAGAGACAATAGCCACGAACCTTCCAATTTAAGGACTGTTTATTCTGGGGCCGTCTTCTGTGCCGCCAGTAAGGACTATGGTGTTTTCCCTGGCTCACCTGCAACTGTGGATTATAAGAATGTGTTTCCAGGAGCTCAGTTAGCTGCCCAGCAGCCTCCACTAGCTCACTTAGCTGCCCAGCCAGTAGCTCACTTAGCTGCCCAGCCTCTAGGAGCTCACTTAGCTTAACGAAGTGACGGAAGTGACGGACAAGGTAAGTGACTCATGTTGTAACTGACGTCAGACGCCGGAGATTTTGGCGGAAAATTAAAGCTAATGGTAGTTTAGATTTGAACAAATTCCTTTAAGCTTCAATCTTACCAAATACATTTATCAATTGTCTTACAACTAACGTTATTTATCTAAATAATCTCCAACACCCTGAGAACAACGGGAGAGTTTAGAGGCTCTCCAAGATTATATTGATCAGTGCTTTCAGGATCTAGTGATGAAGAAGGCCCAGTGTGCAGCTTCCCCGGCCAAACCTGAGACGCCATCGTTGAAAAGACTTCGCCCGGCAGATTCCCCCGGCACAACATCGCCAGCCGGCAAAGATATTGCCGACATACTGGAGTCAATCGACAAGCGATTGTCCACTTTCGAACGCAAGGCTGTCCTTGGTGGAGCTTCTTCACCGGGAATTTAAATGCTTACGAGAATCACTGGAGTTCAGCCAGCAGCAGGTGGAAGCGCTCGCTGCTGAAAATGCCACGCTAAGGGAGTCGGTGAAATGTCTCACAGACAATGTTACTGAGCTAAATAGAGAAAATAAAAAATAAAAGAAACAGTTATTGATCTACAAGCCCGTAGCATGCGTAATAATCTGGTATTTTCTGGTATTCCAGAAGCCGCTGGAGAGGATGCGGAGACCACGGTAAAAAGCTTCATCAAAACCCACCTGAAGCTGCCGAGGACACGGTGAAGAACATCGTCTTCGATAGGGTGCATCGCCTCGGCCCTATTCGACCTGCGGCTGGGGGAGACCACGTCCTATCGTGGCCAAATTCGGCCACTTCAAACAAAAGGAACATGTGAAAAGCCGCGGCAGGGAATTAAAAAGGAACGGACTTCAGCGTGAACGATCAGTTCCCCAAAGAGATCCTGGAACGACGCAGGGTCCTCTTCCCAATCCGACGCGGCTTCATCCAGAAGGGCTCCCGCTGTCATTGCTGTGGACCGGCTGTACGTGGACGGACAGCTCCACCGCGACCCCGACATCACTCCGTGGCTGTATTAACTTCACACCAGATAAGAATCCGCTACACCCTTTCCCCATCCACTCACACTAATTTGCATTAACATCTGTCTAACTTAGGAGTATTAAATGCATCTTAAGTGTGATATCATAGCAGAATTAACACCGTCACTCTCCGTCAGTGGTTTAATTGGAATGTTTCCGTTTTTTTTTTTTTTTCCCCCCTCTCGTTTTTTCCTCTCTTTTCCCCTCTTGTTTTTATGCTACTCACCCTTGTCCTTGGTTTCTTTCTTTCTTTATTTATTTCACTGCTTCGATCACCTGCTTCCACACTCATCCACAAACGACATCCTTTATTTCGGCACAGCACGATCACGCACAGTCATGCGCGCAACGGCAGCACATTTACATCAGTCAGACAGCGCACACAGTCGTATAGGATACACACACTTAAGCCAAGCGTACTCACATTAGTAAATATGCAAACACATAGTCAGACTCAGGGAGCATCTCGCCACATACTCCTTCTCTCTCTCCTTCTTTTATTTATGAACAAGTGATGTTTTCTCTCCACCTGTCTAAGCCACACACACAGCATACACCCCTAGTTATACACAGACATCTATGGGTGCACTAAGATTCGTCTCATGGAATGTAAATGGAGCTGGCTCCAGAGAAAAGAGATTAAAAATATTTAACCAACTCAAAACTACAGGCAGATGTTGTCCTTTTTTACAAGAGACCCACAGACCTCTTAGAGGTTCGAATGAACTTAAAACACCTGAGTTTCCTAATGTGTTCTCAGCTTGTTATAATTCTAGACAAAGGGGAGTAGCAATTTTAATCCATAAAAATATTAATTTCACAGTACTTGATACAGTTATAGATCCAGAGGGCAGATTCTTAATCATTAAACTATCTATACTTGATAAAAAGCTATGTATTGTAAGTGTATATGGTCCAAATGTTGCTGATCCCTCATTCTTTCATGGTTTTTTCAGTGCACTCTCTGAACACTTAGATGGCACACTTGTTCTTGGAGGCGACCTCAACCTTGGACTAAATGAAGAAATGGATAGGCTCAGTACAGCAGGAACTCAGCGTAATTGGCAGTCCACAAATATAATCAAACAGTATATGAGCGACTTTGGTCTTTGCGATGCATGGCGCTCCCTTCACCCCACCAGTAAGGAATATACTTTCTTCTCACATGTTCATCACTCCTACTCTCGTCTGGATTATTTTTTGGTCAGCAGCTCACTGCTGAGTGACATTTCAGACACTGAGATTGACCCTATAGCTGTCAGCGATCATGCTCCTGTATCTTTAACACTAATGCAGAGGAATAATTCCACACAAAGTAAAAACTGGAGATTTAATACATCACTGCTTAAAGATGAAGACTTTATTAAATATTTTAAAAAAGAATGGACTTCATATTTAGACTTTAATGACATTCCTGGAACATCAGCATCTGTCCTCTGGGAAGCAGGGAAAGCTGTGATGAGAGGTAAAATAATTTCTTTCTCATCACATAAAAAGAAAGAAGAAAACAAAAATATTCAGGAATTAGAAAAAACCATCAAATCACTAGAAGCCTACGTGTCCCACCAAGATCAGGAAACATTGAACAAAATACGCAAAACAAAACTAGAATTAAATGAGATAATTGATAAAAAAACAAAATTCTTAGTACAAAGACTACGCTTACAAAATTATGAACATAGTAATAAATCCGGTCAATTTCTAGCAAACCAGCTATAAATAAAGAAAAAACAACTATATGTGCTGTTCAAGATTCATCTAGGAACACAATATATGAACCAAAACAAATAAACAACATTTTCAGGGATTTCTATAAAACGTATTCACCACAAGTAAACCCATCTAAAAAGGAAATTGATCAGTTTTTAGACAACATAACTCTCCCAAAATTATCAGACTCTCAAGCAATTGCACTGGATTCGCCACTGACATTAGGTGAACTCCAGGAAGCCCTGATAAGTATGCCCAATAATAAGGCTCCAGGTCCAGACGGCTTTCCTGCAGAATTCTACAAAGAATTCTGGACGATTCTAGCACCAGTTTTTTACAGAACGTTGTTGGAAATCAAAGAAAATGGCAGACTTCCATCAAACATGAATTCTGCAAACATTAATCTCCTGCTAAAACCAGGCAAAGACCCTGTATATCCCTCAAGCTATCGTCCAATATCCCTTATAAATGTAGACCTCAAAATTATCTGCAAAGCTCTCTCGAAGAGACTAGAGAAAATAATCCCCTCTTAATTCATCCTGACCAAACTGGATTCATAAAAGGTCGGCACTCATCAACAAATACACGTAGATTACTTAATTTGATAGACTACTCATACAGTAAAAACCTTGAAACTACAATATTTTCTTTAGATGCAGAAAAAGCGTTTGACAGAGTTAACTGGAAATTTCTATTTGCAACTTTACATAAATTTGGTTTTGGATCTTCTTTCATCAACTGGTTAAAAATATTATATAATTCCCCAACAGCTTGTGTCAGAACAAATGACCAGACATCCTCCAGCTTCTGTCTCCTGAGGGGCACCAGGCAGGGATGCCCACTCTCCCCTTCACTATTTGCAATTTTTATCGAACCACTAGCAGCAGCAATTAGACAGAATTCAGCAATTAAGGGCATAAAATGCAATAACGTGGAACATAAAATCAGCCTTTATGCGGATGATGTGTTACTTTCTCCAAAATTCACAAACCAATATCTCTGGGGTGGTTGAACTGAAACTCTTTTGCAAGAATATCAGATTACTCAATTAACTGGTCAAAATCTACAGTCCTTCCGATTAATTGCTCCTTCCATAATTCCTCTTCTACTCCACTGCAATCGGGAAATATAAAATATTTAGGTATTAATGTTTCTCCGGTTCAGATCTCTAGATTCATATATGTCCAAATTCCTTTGGAAAAATAAGCCCCCACGTATAAGCTTAAAAACACTACAAAAGACCAAGGATAAAGGAGGATTAGAATTACCTAACTTTCAGCACTACTTCTTAGCCAACAGGCTTCAGTTTATCTCAGGATGGCAAAAACATACCCTCTTAGATGAACCTTGGCTAGATGTAGAACAAGCACTTTGCAGTAATCTAGAGATTTCAGATCTACCATTTATCAGCTCAAACATCCAACGACATGAATGCTTCAAAAGCATCAACATCAGCTCTTCTCTGACAGCATGGTGGGAGTTTCTGAAGTTGACAGAGTCTTCATTAATCCCATGCAAACGTACACCTATCTGGAACAACCCTGACATATTACAAAACAATAATATGATAAACTTTTCAGATTGGAGTGGTAAAGGAATCAAATATTTAGAACATATACTAGAAGGAACAGAATTTATTTCATTTGACAGACTAGTTACACAATATGGGATCAACAAGAAAAGATTTTTAGAATATCAGCAAATTAAATCCATAGTAAAAAAGAGATTTAAACCAGGTCAAGAGGAACTACAAACACCACCAAGTGTGGTTCAATTTCTGACTCTTAAAACCCCAAATTACTGTCCAAAATATACAGAATGCTTTCTAAAATAGATGAATCAATATCACTTCCTATTGCAAAATGGGAAGCGGATTTATCAGTTAACTTTGACCAAAACTTCTGGTCTCAGATTTGCTCAAAAACCTTTCATCTAATTAGAAATCCCAGTCTTCAATTAATTCAATACAAAATACTACATAGAGTGCACTATACAGGTCATCGGATGTTCAAGATGGGCTTTACGTCTACCAACAACTGCTCACACTGCCAAACCAATTCACCGGACAATTATATCCACGCTCTTTGGTTCTGTCCACCAGTTCAGAAGTTTTGGCGCGAGATATGTGAAGACTTATCAAAGTGTCTGAAATGTAACATTCCAACTTCCCCTTTAGTGTGTTTGTTGGGCAGCTTAGATAATGTCACTACAGAAAAGAATATAGCCCATATGGTTTTCACTGCCCTATGCATAGCCAAGAAAACAGTCCTCATGAACTGGAAAAATAAAAATAATCTTAATTCTAACCAATATAGAAATTATCTATTAGATTACATTAGTCTTGATACAGCCTCTGCCACCACATCAGATCAATTTCTCTGGGCTCCTTTGATCAGCTCCATCACCTAGTGGGGGTGGGGGGGGTCATAGTTTGGTCCCACCTTCACTGTTGTGATCGGTGTGGGGGTAGGGACAGGCTTAGGGCATCGGGGGGTCCCCAGGAGCATCTTCCTTGGGGGGCTCAACCCGGGGTAGCGGTCATGGCCAATTAGGGGCTCTGTTGGCTCTTGGGTGACGGTTTCCTCGTGGCTGCGTGCAGCAGGGCTAGGGGAGGGTCTGTGCTGACGGACGTGGGTTACTGACCTGGTAGCCTGGCTGCCCCTGGGTGGGTCCGGGATGGGCGTGAGGTTCTGGGGCGTTCTGTCTCTGGCTGGGGCCCTGGCCGGGCCTCAGGGGCCTGGGTCCTGGTTGGTGTGTTGCCGGGGTTGTGGGCGGGTGGGTGTATGGGGGCCCGGTCCTGGCGCAGGGTGCCGCCGGTGCATCGAGCCACCTGGGGGGCTCTTCAACTGGTGGGGGAGGTTGTCACATCTTGCAGGAGCTTTCCGCTCTTCGGGAACTCTCTCTGCAGGAGGGGGAGATACAGGAGAGGTGGAGGAAGATCTCAGCCTGGGCGTCTATTGTCTTGTGTAGTCTGGAAGATGAGTGGATGATGGGGTGGGTGTAGTTTTCTCTGTGGTGGGGTCAGGTGGACTGTCCCGGGCTCTGTGGGGCCGGGCGGCGCTGCTGCACTGGGCCCCGGTCCGGATGGGCCTGGGCCCCCCTTTCCCTGGCGGGTTGCAGAGTATGGGGGTGCCTACTGGGGTCAGCGGGGGAGCTGGCCCCAGGGAGGGGTCACTTGACCCTCCCTTCCTTCCCTCCCCATCTCCAGCTGCCTCCCTCTTCTCGCTCCACCACAGTCACCCACACATGCAGGGCCTTGGGGTAGGGGTGTGTCACCAGGGTGCAGGGGAGGCACCCCCCTCTGTCCCCTTCTGGCTGCCTCTGCCTCAATTTTATCCCACAACTTAGACATTCACATTACTCACACTCTCATTACACATACATATAGGATCTTGGGGGTGGGCACGCCACACAGAATCCAAATTACCATCAGGGTGTACACCTCACCCCTGGCGTCGTTGCCCACCTCTCAATTTTAAATACACGTAGACATTGAGGGCTAGCAGGAGGGACTATGCGCTTACCTGCTTCTCTGGCAGGTAGCTCCATGCCCTCCTGGGTTTTAAATGCACCTTAGAACACACATACATCAACACTACATATGAGCGGGTGGAGGGAGGTTTGGAGTCTTCACACACCCCCGTTCTCTGCGGCCTGCTGGAGTGGGGGGCTAGGAGGAGGAGTTGGCCGTCCGACTGGGGTCTGGAATGTGGGGCCTCCCTGCTGCTGTGGAGTCGGGGCGGCCTGCTTCTCCCCACCGCAGGGAAAAGGGTAACACCACCTGGGTCTGGGTGCAGCTTCCCCCTCCAGGGGCAAGGGTACCCAGACCCGGTTCTTAGAGTACGCTTGGGAGAGTGATTGTGTGTACAGCGTCTCTTTATGTCTGTCTCCGCGTTGGTTGAGTGTGGAATAATTGCCTATGAGAGCATGAGGGTGGGAATGGATGTTTGTATCTGTGTGTGCCTGTATGTCTGTGTCTATATGTCAGGTTGGGTATCAGACGCCACCTCTCTGGGGACATCTCAGGCCCTCCAAGGTTTGGAGGCCTATCTCCCCCACCACTTCCCCTGCCGGTGGTGGACGCCCTCAGACATCGGTGCATTGGTGGTTCTTTGTGTCCGGGGGTGGGCGCCCAGGTACACACCGGCTCACTCCTTGGCGGCTGCTTATCGGGGCCTGGAGCCTGGGGCTCGCTCGGGGCCACTTCGGAGGCAGGGTGCCCTCGGCCTCTCGGCCCGGGGCTCGGTCACTCAGGCACAGCTGGCTGCCGGCGGAGCTCACGGGCACGTCACTGCAACCCCCTGGCTTCTGCTCCGCGGCTGCTGAGTGACCCCTCATCTGGGACTCTCCTCAGCTCTTTCTGGGATAGTGGCGGGCTGCCCCTCTGTTGGTCTTCCTTGGTCTCTTGTGTTCTGGGGGCCTCTGGACGTCTGGAGTTTTGATCTCCTCCATACCTGCGTCATGCCCTGGAGGACGGGGCAGTGGCCCCCCACACCCTCTAGCAGATCATTACATGAAGGAACCTTTTAAAAACAAGCGCGTTCATGCTCACAGGTGTACACACGGGTGATCACACACAAACTACACCCTTTTTGGCTCTTACCTCAAAGCACACTGTGCGCTGTCGATCTTACGCGCTGCACAATAATGTCTAACATTTAGTATTTACTGTCATATTCCCATAGATCATTGTGATGTTGTTTATTACTCTCGTTTTCTTCTGCTTGCTTTCTCTTTCTTTCTCAACAGGTGATCCAGGTGATCGATATATGTATTTTTTTTTCGTCTGCTTATTCTGTTGGTTTTTGGTTTTTTGCCCTTTTTCCCCGTCCCTCTTCCCCACTGTTTTTCTTTCCCCCTTTCTTTCTCCCCTTTCTTTCCCCCAGTAAAAAAAAAAAAACGGCAGCCACAAGCTCAGTTAGCCGCTCAGTCGTCACCTCCATCACATTCAGCCTCACAACCCATAGCTCAGTTACAACCACAGCCAGACCTATTACAAACTATGTTACAGTCCATTTCCCAGTCTATAGCTCAGTTGATAAAAGATTCATCAGCCCAGTCTCCAACTTCACCACCATTGTCATCCCAACCATTATTTCAGTCACCCTCAGTCCAGCCTCCTGTTCAGCAGCCACCAGCCCTCCATCCTGTGTCAGTTGCTCCACCTGTACAACAATGCAAGTCATTTCAACCTGAAAAGAACTGTTTTTCATCTGTTCAGTCTAAGCAGAGAGACAAACAACACAGTATTGTTAACGGTCCTCAAAAGCTGGCCATTTCAGAGACTGTGATGCACTTCAGGGCCTCCCCAGAGGCTGAGTTTCAACCCTCAGCGCACCCTGGACCCCTGAAGGCTAAGAACCCAGCTGAGAACTGCACCCAGCTGTCGCTGCCTGAGCAGGGCCAGCCAGTGCTCCGCCAGCTGCAGTCGATCAAGTGTGTGCCAGGGGCCTCTGTGCCCGCTGGTTCAGTGATTGTTTCGGCTGGAGGGTCCGAGGGCCCCTCGGCCTTCAGCAGCCTGTCCTCCGCTGGAGGGTCCGAGGGACCGCTCCGGCCTCCGGCCTGTCTCCGCTGGAGGGTCCGAGGGGCCCTCCTGTCCAGCAACCTGCCTCCTGTCAGCTGGAGGGTCCGAGGGACCGCTCCGGCCTCCTGTCTCCGCTGGAGGGTCCGAGGGACCGCTCCGGCCTCCTGTCTCCGCTGGAGGGTCCGAGGGACCGCTCCGGCCTCCTGTCTCCGCTGGAGGGCCCGAGGAGCCCGAGGAGCCCGTCCAGCAACCTGCCTCGTCAGCTGGAGGGTCCGAGGGACCGCTCCGGCCTCCTGTCTCTGCTGGAGGGCCCGAGGAGCCCGTCCATCCACCAGCTGTTCCAGCAGCAGCTTCATCCACGCTGCCAGCAGAAGCAACAGCTTCATCCACCATGCCGCCGCCTGCAGCGCCTCCGTCTTCGGCTCCCACGCTGCCTGCAGCAGTGGCTTCTCCCACGCCGTCGCCTGGTCCAGCTCCGGCTTCATCCTCGTCTGGTCCAGCCTCCGAGTCCGCTTTGTCTTCAGCGTCGCCTGGCCCAGCCCCCGCAAAGCCTTCATCCTCGCAGCCTCCGAGCCTTCATCCTCGCCGCCTGCAGCCTCCGAGCCTTCATCCTCGCCGCCTGCAGCCTCCGAGCCTTCATCCTCGCCGCCTGCAGCCTCCGAGCCTTCATCCTCTGCCGCCTGCAGCCTTGTCTGGCCGCCTGCCTCAGCCTCACCTGGAGGGGCTTCAGCTTCGCCTGTCCAGCCGCCTGCATCAGCCTCACCTGCATCGGCTTCAGCTTCGCCTGGCGCAGCCTCTGCATCAGCCTCACCTGCATCGGCTTCAGCTTCGCCTGGCGCAGCCTTTATCTTGCCTGGAGCTGCGGGGGCCTCGTCGTTCTCAGGTCCCCAACTGCCGCCTCGGCGTCACCGGCCGCTTTCCAGGCCTCTGAGTCGGCATTATGGCCGTCGAGGGCGGCCCCCTGAACTGTTTGCCCGTTGCCGCGTGCACGGACGGACCCCTGAACTGTTTGCCCGTCGCCGCCGTTGCCGTGTGCACGGACGGCCCCCTGAACTGTTTCCACTTCGCCACCGCTGCCTTCCGCACGGTTGGCTTTTGGATTTGTGTCACCAACGTGGCCGGCCTCCGGAGGTGAACTGTTTCAGACTCCTGAGTTGTCAGCCTCCGGGCCGGCCTCCTGAACTGTGTTTTGGGACCCTGTTCGAGGACTCCGGCATGTGTGTTTGTGTTTTGGAAAATTCTTTTGGTTCGCTGGAGTTTTTTGTTTGGTTTTGGTCCCTCCGTCCTGGACCCCCACCGCCCGCCCTGGGGTGGTCGTCTGTTTTTGTTTTGGGCTGTCTGGAGCCAGCCCTTGGAGGGGGGGTACTATCATGGTCCTGGGTCGGTGACCCAGCGCTTTGAGTTTGTTATTATCAGTTTTCTAGTTATTCTGATTCTGTACATGTTTTTAGGGTTGAACCTGAAGTTGGTGCTTTATCAGCCCTACCTGTGTCTGTCCTCTGTGCTCTGTTTAGGCCCTTGAGTTTTGTGTTGTAAAACAGTCTGTGTGTTTCCTGTTTTACTTTGAAGGCTCGTGTTCTGGATTTCCTTTTCTGTTCTGAAGGTCTGTGTCTGTTATCGTGTTCAGCTTATATCCTCAGGTCGTCATGTGTATTAGGATCAGCTGTTCTCCCCTCCTGTGTGTGATTACCCGATTACCTGGTGTGTGTATATTTAGTGGATGTCGGTCTGTGCTCGTTGTCGGCTCGTCTGCGTTCTTCTGCGTTAGTCTGTGTACCTCTGCGTCTCTCTGCCCCGCACCCTGTTTCATATGACTTCAGGTTTGCTCTTTAGTTTTCCCAGTTTAGGTTTCTTTAGTCATTTGTCATTCCTCACTGCCTGTTCTGCCACCTGTAAATAAACCCTCACTCATATCACCAGTCGGCTGCTTGCATTTTCGGTCCTCATTCATCCTCAACACGACTGCTGCCCCAGCCGTGACACCAAGTTTTTCTGCAGACTGCCTGATGTTGAGAATCTTCATGTATTGCTCTTTTTTTTCATGGTGCTGTTTACTGTGATTAGGTTCCATGGTCCATTGGCTAAAAAAACACCCCCAAAGCATTAGGTTCCCACCACCATGTTTGACAGTGGGGATGGTGTTCTTTGGGTTGAAGGCTTCTCCATTTTTATGCCAAATGAAGGCAACATCATTGTGACCAAATAATTCAATTTTTGTTTCATCTGACCATAACACTGAAGACCAGAAATCTTCTTTTTTGTCCAGATGAGCATCTGCAAAGGCCAAATGAGCTTTGGCATGCCAAGTGCCTGGAGAAATGGCGTTTTCCTTGGTCTGCATCCGTGGAACCCAACAGTGTCCGTTGGACTGTCTGCCTTGAGACATTGCCACCAGCAGAGTCCAGATTCACCAGAATGGCCTTGGTGGTGATCCTTGGATTCTTTTTCACCTCTCTCACTATTCTCCTGGCCAGCACAGGTTTCACTTTTGGCTTCCGACAACATCCTCTGAGATTTTCCACAGTGCGGAACATCTTGTATTTTTTAATAATACTTTGCACTGTAGCCACTGGAACTTGAAAACATTTGGATATGGCCTTGTAGCCCATTCCTCACTTGTGAGCAGCCACAATGCACAGCTGCAGGTCCTCACTGAGTTCCTTTGTCTTAGCCATGAATGTCCACAGACCACCTGCAGAGAGCTGCTGTTTTTCACCTGTTGAGTTGATCAAAACAGCTATTTCCAATTAATTAGGATGCTTTAGAACAGCTTTGACTTTTTGGAATGGTATGGAACTTTGGATTTTCCCAGAGACTGTGACAGTTTGTAAAGGGTATGAATAATTCTGGACATGATACTTTTTGCTCAAATGTAAATAAAAGCTGAGAAATATTTTTTTTTCCACAATGATGCGTCTTGTACATCATCTTATTATCTTTTGTGAGACGCCGGTGTCATTTCCAGTCACAAAATAACTTGCTAGTTGAGTAAAAGTAACTTTAAGTCAAAATTTGCCAGGGGTATGAATAATTATGGAATTAAATGTATGTGTGTGTGTGTGTGTGTGTGTGCGCGTGTGTGTGTGTGGGGGGGGGGGGGGGGGGCAGAGGGCGTGTTCGCCCGGGGCGCCAAACAGGCTAGGACCGCCACTGTGTCCTGTTTATAAGGTTTGGGGAAACCTGCAGTCAGCTGAGACTGAAGAAGTCACTTGGATGAGTGACGAAACGTTTCTCCCACAAAACGCTACGTCCAGATGAACAGATTCAACTTTTGGAGATTTACTTACCTGGATGATTGAGAATGCATCAAGACGTCAGTTTCTGATGGCACAGATTTCTGCCCATAGGTCTTCCTCCACTCACCCCAACAGATCATAGCAGATGGCCACCGCTTGCTCAGCCTGTTACTGCTGGAGGTTTCTTCTTGTTAATAGGGAGTTTTTTCTTCCCACTGTCGCCAAAGCACTTGCTCATAGGCACTCATGTGAAATCTGGGGTTTTCTCCCATTTCTTTGTATTATTATAGGGTTTTTACCTTACAATATAAAGTGCCTTGAGGAAACTGCTGTTGTGACTTGACGCTACATAAATAAATTGAATTGAAATTTAATTTAATTGAGAGACCAATTTGCAAACCTTGCTTTTTTTGTCACAGCTTCTGGCCTCAAAGTTTCAACTTTTTCAAAGTTCAACTTTCTCTTTACCCACAAACCATTAAACATCACAGAAGACAGTTTAAATTTCTCATAAATTTTGTATTCTGGTCATTATAACTTTTCTTACAGAAAATGTACAAAGAAAGAATTCTCACAGAATACAGAAATAGAAAATTATAAAAATATATTTTGTGTAAATTAGAAAAGTGACTGTGCTTTTTTGGGACACCTGTAGATCTACAGGGAGTGCAGAATTATTAGGCAAGTTGTATTTCTGAGGAATAGTTTTATTATTGAACAACAACCATGTTCTCAATGAACCCAAAAAACTCATTAATATCAAAGCTGAATGTTTTTGAAGTAGTTTTTAGTTTTAGCTATTTTAGGGGGATATCTGTGTGTGCAGGGGACTATTACTGTGCATAATTATTAGGCAACTTAACAAAAAACAAATATATACCCATTTCAATTATTTATTTTTACCAGTGAAACCAATATAACATCTCCACATTCACAAATACACTTTTCTGACATTCAAAAACAAAACAAAAACAAATCAGCGACCAATATAGCCACCTTTCTTTGCAAGGACACTCAAAAGCCTGCCATCCATGGATCCTGTCAGTGTTTTGATCTGTTCACCATCAACATTGCGTGCAGCAGCAACCACAGCCTCCCAGACACTGTTCAGAGAGGTGTACTGTTTTCCCTCCTTGTAAATCTCACATTTGATGATGGACCACAGATTCTCAATGGGGTTCAGATCAGGTGAACAAGGAGGCCATGTCATTAGTTTTTCTTCTTTTATACCCTTTCTTGCCAGCCACGCTGTGGAGTACTTGGACGCGTGTGATGGAGCGTTGTCCTGCATGAAAATCGTGTTTTTCTTGAAGGATGCAGACTTCTTCCTGTACCACTGCTTGAAGGTGTCTTCCAGAAACTGGCAGTAGGACTGGGAGTTGAGCTTGACTCCATCCTCAACCCGAAAAGGCCCCACAAGCTCATCTTTGATGATACCAGCCCAAACCAGTACTCCACCTCCACCTTGCTGGCGTCTGAGTCGGACTGGAGCTCTCTGCCCTTTACCAATCCAGCCACGGGCCCATCCATCTGGCCCATCAAGACTCACTCTCATTTCATCAGTCCATAAAACCTTAGAAAAATCAGTCTTGAGATATTTCTAGGCCCAGTCTTGACGTTTCAGCTTGTGCGTCTTGTTCAGTGGTGGTCGTCTTTCAGCCCTTCTTACCTTGGCCATGTCTCTGAGTATTGCACACCTTGTGCTTTTGGGCACTCCAGTGATGTTGCAGCTCTGAAATATGGCCAAACTAGTGGCAAGTGGCATCTTGGCAGCTGCACGCTTGACTTTTCTCAGTTCATGGGCAGTTATTTTGCGCCTTGGTTTTTCCACACGCTTCTTGTGACACGGCGCCTAAGCGGCTCAAACGCTTAAAAGTTTGTTTATACTGTACGAGAACGGATTGTCATCCTTTTAGGGCAACTTGCAATACTTGCAAAGTAGATATTTCATTAGGGGAGGAAACACTACGAATATGCAAAAGCATTTGCTCACAAACACGCGATGAACTTACATGAATGTCTTTAATTCCGCTCCGGACTCGTGAATCTCAACCCAGCAGCAGCAGTGGTAACGTTTGCACGTCATCTCCCGTTAATGCGGCAGGTAAATAATCAACTAACAGTGCATGTTATGTTAGCGCAATCTGCTTTATTACAAAACCTGCCATTGTGCATTTAGGTGACCATGATGAGACAGACAGAGTCTGGCTGGCGCTCGCTGGCAGTTGTCGCTGCAGTCTACCGGTAGCGTCTCTTTTCAGGCCCGAATGTCACCGAGCAGTGACTAGTTTGTGGTCAAAACCTTGCAGCCATTTGCCACAGCAGATGGTAAGTGAATGTGTTTAATTGTAGGCAGGGACATTACTGGATATTCTTGCGTAATTGCTACAGAATAATTTATGTTATACTTTGTTATTGCTACAGAAGAATATTTATTTTATTATTTTACATTTACAATTTTCCCCGGGGACCCTGTGACACCCCATTGAAGAGCCGTAGGCTGTGGATCTCTTAAGATCTCACTGTTGGGTTTGTAAGGCCATGTTACTCCTAAATTTCTATCTTGTTTAAAGAGAAGATATAAACCAGTTCTAAGCTAATCGACCTTAGTGTTCTCCTTTTTAAAAACAAGAATCGATAAGAGAATCGATAAAGAATCGAATCGTTAAACAGAATCGAAAATGGAATCGGAATCGTTAAAATCTTATCAATACCCATCCCTACTCAGATTAAATTCTGACCTTTTAGTTTGTGATTTAAGGACATCTGACTTACACTGGTAGATGCTACATGTAGCACTTGGTACACTTTAATTAAATCTTCTTAACTGCTGGAACAGAGATTTTTAAGTCAAGCAAATCAGAGAAGATGGAGGAAAAAGAACTCTGCAGACAAGCATACGCTTTACAGTTTTTCTCAAATGCTAAAACACATTTCACAAACGTTCCCACCATGTTCCCCAATGTCTAAACACAACACCCTTTTCTAAAGCTACATAAACACAACCACACCTTCCCACTGCAAAACTCAAACTTTCGCACCAAAAGACCATCTCGAAGCTTTCAAAAATGTAAACACTATATACATCATTACACACTACAGCAAAACAATTGAAAACACAATGCTCAATTTGTGAGAAGGTTCTTTGTTTCAAAACTGCCAATGCATATTTTTCGAAACTATACAGTAACGGATCGTCGTAGATCTCTGCAGAGGATTAGGCATTTAGATTTGTGAGTTTCATATGAAGAGTATAGATCTATAGAAAACCCTGCATGTACGTACACTACTGTAACACAACTCAATGCAAAAACAGAATCTATTGCACACAACAGTCCTCTTGAAAACATGATCAGGATGTGAAGTTCTTTTATTTACTTTATTCAAACCACACACACACCACAATCACTGTGCGGCATCATGTCGCTGAGCTGCATCGGGCCACATCACCTCATCCACATCGCAGGCTATATTGTCTCTCGCCAGGCACCGCGGGAAAAACGCCCTGGAATGGCGAATCAATCCTTGGAAGGCCTCCGCTGGGATGTCAACACAGGCCAGCTCCATTGCCCTTAGGAGGTTCTCTCTTGTGTATGGTTGTCTGTCATAAACCTTCCATCTCCACGATGAGAAGAACTCCTCTATAGGGTTCAGGAAAGGGGAGTAGGGTGGCAGACAGATTTTTAAAAAGTGGTCACTGTTGGTGGTGAACCACTCTCTGATTTGGTTTGTTCTGTGGAAGCGGACATTGTCCCAAATGATCACATAAATGTGATGTGCGGGCCCAGGATGGTGTTGTTGGCGGTCCAGGAGGATGTCTTTTAGCTCCTCTAGGAAGGTGAGGAGACGTTGGGTGTTGTAAGACCCAAGGACAGCATGCCGGTGGACAAGCCCCTCCGAACCTATGGCCGCACAAAGAGTAATATTACCCCCCCCCCCCCCCCCCCCCGTTGGCTAGGGACCTCAGTGATGGCTCTTTGGCCAATGATGTTACGGCCTCTTTGCCTCCGTTTTTGCAGGTTGAAACCAGCCTCATCCAGGAAGAGGTACTCATGAGGTCTGCCCATCGCGTCCAACTGTAATATCCTCTGTGAAAATGTGAAAGTGCACAGGTGTTCAGAACAACAGTCAATCTGGTAGCACAGTATTGTCCAGAAGTAATGTAGGCCACTGAGCAACACAGTATGTCCACTAACTGTACTGTGAACATGGATGTATACTTACTTGCACATATTCATAATGTAGGTCTTTGTGTCGCACAGAGTTGCGCTCAAAGGGAACCCTATAGACCTGTTTCATCCGCGTCTTTTGGCGCTGGAGAACTCGGTCTATTGTGGCCAAGCTGACATCGTCACTGCTCTCAAAGTTGACATTATCAGCAATGACTCTGATCTCCCCGAGTCTGATGAGGTTGTTCCCACGAACCATATCCACAATGAGGGTTTCTCGTGCGGCTGTAAATATGGCAACCCTCCCACCTCTATGTGGCATTCTTTCAACTCTAAAGAAAGAAACATGTGTTGTCAATTGACATGTGTTACAATACAGTCACAACTAATTTGAAACCAATAGACTACTTTCACAGGTTTGTCAAACTGTATTGTGACAAAGAAAGCAATAGAGTACAATACCTGTTGTGTTGTCTGAATGCCCTGATAATGGTGGCCACGGTGAACCTACTCAGGTTTGGACGGACTCTTAGTCCTGCTTCAGCCATTGTCATGCCATGGACAATGAGATGGTCAATGACTGTTGCTCGCATCTCGTCCGTAATGATGGTGCGAGGTTGTCTTGCTCTCCCTCCTGGACCTTCTCCTCTCCCATGTTGGCCGCCTCCTCTTCCTCGTTGACCTGCTCCTCTTCCTCCTCTCATTTAAACTCCTCTTCCTCGTTGCCTGCTCCTCTTCTTCCAGGGCCAGCTCTTCTCCCTCCTCTGCATCGAATTCCTCTTCCCCTGACTCTGCCTTCATCCATTGTGTTTGTTTGGAATCTTCAGCAAACTGTGCACTCTGAACTTGCTTTTATACATGTGGTCACAGCATTAGCAACAAGTGTCTTCAATTTTGAGTCGTTGTGTGTAATGAATGACGCCAGGTGTGTTCATTGTGTTCAAACATTGCTGACTGTGGCAAGCATGTTGCATCACATGAGCTTTCATTTGAGAATATGAGCAGAGTTCTTTTGCAACTTGTGTTTTAGCAAGGCAAAATGTGGTTAGATTTATGACAACGGAGGATTGTGTTCTGTGAATTGTGTCTTCATGTGACATGTGTTTATGATATTGGTAAATGATGGCTAGATTTAGTAAATGTGTTTAGACAACTGGTCATTTGGTTTAGAGCAGGGGTGCCCAATCCCAGTCCTCGAGAGCTACTGCCCTGCAGCTTTTAGATGCATCCTTGTTCCAGCACACCTGAATCAAATGAATGGCTCGTTATCAGGCCTTTGCCAGACTTGATGGCATGCCGAATTGGTAATCCAACTATTTGATTCAGCTGTGTTGGAGTAGGGATGCATCTAAAAGCTGCAGGACAGTAGCTCTCGAGGACTGGGATTGGGCACCCCTGGTTTAGAGGTTTGGCGTTTGTGTTTTAGCATTTGAGAAAAACTGTAATATAAATGAAAATTCTAGAAAGATTACGCTAAAAGATTAAATATTTGTAACTCATCAGCTGCTCAGTCAGAAATATTTCTTCTGAATCTTCCCTAAGTTAAATAATCAAATCTTCATTTTCTGTTATATATTTTCATTAATTAAACAAGTAATTTTTCAAATAAGGTGAACACAACAAAGAAAACAGAGAGAATAAAAGCATTTCTAAAATGTTAAAAATAAGACAGAAAGTTATTGAAAACAGACTTTGAGAAACTAATTCTAAACATTCCACTATACCAATTGTTCATTATTTCTAAACATTAATTATACAAATTTTATAAAGAAATTTTATAAAGAATCAAAGATTATCTATTAATATTGATATTAATATTTTCTGTGGTCACAGAAAGATAAGTGCTTTAAAGGCCATGGTCTACGTCAACTACATGCCATTGATGCCACAAAAAAAAAAAAAAAATGCACGAGGAGTGTCCAGCACACCTACACATTTTCACCAAGTTTGTTTTGAAGGGCAACAAAGGATGTGATTGTTGGTGTGATTAGAATTTCAACAGACTGAAAATTTCAATCAGCAGACAGTCAGTCTGTCTGCTGATCAGCAGACAGTCAGTCTGCTGATTGAAATTTGTATGGTAGTCAGTCATACCACACCATAATCCTCATGCATGACTGAATTTATTAATCAATTGACTTTAAAGGTAATAAAGTTATTACTGTATTATCTGCAGAATATATGTCCAAAAAATAAAAAATAAATAAACAAACCAAAAAACCCTGCAATTTTTCGTAGACAGAACTCCCAAAATATTAATGCTTGAAACATTTGTGGCAAGTCTCTACAATAATAACTTAAGTTCTTCCTTTAATCTTTTAACATGATCTGTTTATTCATTAAATCTAAAAATACAATTTACACAAAACAAAGTGAACTGCCCAGACTACGCCCTGGAATGGCGAATCAATCCTTGGAAGGCCTCCGCTGGGATGTCAACACAGGCCAGCTCCATTGCCCTTAGGAGGTTCTCTCTTGTGTATGGTTGTCTGTCATAAACCTTCCATCTCCACGATGAGAAGAACTCCTCTATAGGGTTCAGGAAAGGGGAGTAGGGTGGCAGACAGATTTTTAAAAAGTGGTCACTGTTAGTTGTGAACCACTCTCTGATTTGGTTTGTTCTGTGGAAGCGGACATTGTCCCAAATGATCACATAAATGTGATGTGCGGGCCCAGGATGGTGTTGTTGGCGGTCCAGGAGGATGTCTTTTAGCTCCTCTAGGAAGGTGAGGAGACGTTGGGTGTTGTAAGACCCAAGGACAGCATGCCGGTGGACAAGCCCCTCCGAACCTATGGTCGCACAAAGAGTAATATTACCACCCCCCCCCGGTTGGCTCGGGACCTCAGTGATGGCTCTTTGGCCAATGATGTTACGGCCTCTTTGCCTCCGTTTTTGCAGGTTGAAACCAGCCTCATCCAGGAAGAGGTACTCATGAGGTCTGCCCATCGCGTCCAACTGTAATATCCTCTGTGAAAATGTGAAAGTGCACAGGTGTTCAGAACAACAGTCAATCTGGTAGCACAGTATTGTCCAGAAGTAATGTAGGCCACTGAGCAACACAGTATGTCCACTAACTGTACTGTGAACATGGATGTATACTTACTTGCACATATTCGTAATGTAGGTCTTTGTGTCGCGCAGAGTTGCGCTCAAAGGGAACCCTATAGACCTGTTTCATCTGCGTCTTTTGGCGCTGGAGAACTCGGTCTATTGTGGCCAAGCTGACATCGTCACTGCTCTCAAAGTTGACATTATCAGCAATGACTCTGATCTCCCCGAGTCTGATGAGGTTGTTCCCACGAACCATATCCACAATGAGGGTTTCTCGTGCGGCTGTAAATATGGCAACCCTCCCACCTCAAAAAAATAACACCCCACCTTGTGTCACAATTTGATTGATGACCCTAGCCTTGACCTTTTGACCCCTCCCCTCCCCCCCAGGAAGTGTGTAATTTGATCCCTAAGCGTGACGAATTGCATCAGCACCTTGTGTCAAAATTTGATTGATGACCCCTCCCCTCCCCCACAGGAAGTGTGTAATTTGATCCCTAAGCGTGACAAATTGCATCAGCACTTTGTGTCAAAATTTGATTGATGACCCCTCCCCTCCCCCACAGGAAGTGTGTAATATGATCCATAATCGCACCACCTGTTGTGAGAAAAAAAATAAAAAAAGATTTTAGAGGGAGGGGGGTCTGCGGAGGGAGGAGAATAAAAACAGAGAGGGCGGCACACTATGCGCAGACGCAAGATGGACCCTTTCATTCTGCAGCCCTGTGTTCCTCTGTACTTGGACGGGGAAGAGATCTGCTCTGCGGAGGCCGTAAGCATGGGAGGCAGCAGCGGCGAGTGGTCTTCGTCGATTATCAGCGACATCCCCGTCACCGTCTACAGTAACAGATCAGAAGCAGCCGATGCTCCGCCGAAAGAAGGGAGAAATAAGGAGGTCTTTATGTTTCGCAGCCAGATACCGGCTCCGAGGAGCTTGCGGGGAGAATGGACTCTGCCTATTGAGGGCTGTGGAAAGTGGGGCTACATCTTTGATTATGACATATTCAAATACAGCATATTTACTATTGAAGGCCTCGATTTCGACCGTTTGACCCTACCAGAAATTCTCCGGAAGTGTCTAGTCATTTTCAGACCTGTGCACCATGTTCCATAAGCATGAGGGGGATCAGGGGGAAGAGATCTGGGGATCAGAGAGGGAGGGGTTCCTGAAGCATAGGGGGTGACGCAGCTGCTGAGTCAGTGCTGTATAGAGAGACAGAGCGGCAGTTAGTTTTCCACAGACAGCAGTTTGAATTCTGTTTAAATATTATGACAATTTTCTCAGTATTTCTTTTTACAATAGCGGATGTATTTTACTTTCTTATATGACAGACACAATAAATGTCAGGGTTCCTGGGTCGGTGACCCTGTGTTTTCAGTTCTGTTCATGTTCAGTTTATTTTGCCACTTCCATGTTCTCACTTCCTGCTTTTCCTGTGTCAGCTCGTCTCGTGTTATTAGCCAGATTATGTTCAGCTGTGTGCTCACCGGTCTCTCATTATCATCCTCATCAGTCTGTGTATTTAAGCCCTCTGTTCCCTTCAGTCCTTGTCGTGTCATTGATGTTCGTATGATGTTCCTGTGATGTTGTTCCTGTCGCGTGTTCAGTTCAGTAAGCCAGCTAGTCTACCAGTTCATTAAGTTCAGCCAGCCATCCTGTCATCTTTTGCCTCCGTTTCCAATAAACCTCCTCATTCTGCACCAAGAGTCCTGCGTGTGGGTCATCTCTTCCTCGCCTCCGCACACGACACCCCTGACAGAATGACACGACCTGCTTTTGACCCAGCGGACTCGGACCTTTTTGAGCGGCAGGAGGCAGCGCTCTCCATTTGGACGGAGAAGCTCAAGGGGAAACAGCGGCTCTTCGCGGAGCAAGAGCACCTCTTCGAGGGAACTCGCCTGGCTCTGGGCGGGCCTCGGAGATGCCACGTTCCCCCACCTGCTGCCTCACCTGCACCGGAGCATTCGCCGCGGAGAGTGGACGTTTCACGCCGCGCTGCGGCCGTTCCCTCTCTCGCGGGTCCGCTCCTCGCTCACACGCCATCCGCCTCATTCACCGGAGCTTCCACTTCGCCATGGCACGGCGGCTACGCCTCCCACCTCGGCTCAACAGAGGCTACCGCGCAAGAGGCTCATCTGTTTACCCCGCCCGCTTCCTCTTCCCAGAGAGAGCGGCGTTCACGCCGCCATAAAACGGACTATTCCCAGCAGCTCCCGGCGGTGAGTCCCAGTGACTGTTTGCCTCTTTCCTCATTTGATTCATCACATAACATAAATAATGGACTCATCTCCGATCCATGGGGGACTTCCCTCTTAGACGATGATGTGGACTGGGAAGACTTTTTCTGCTCTGCTTCCCCAAAGACAGCTCAGTTAAAGACTGTACATAGCGATGGCAGAAAGACCAGACCAAACCCCGTTAGACCTGTCAGTGTCACTCACCTAGTTGTTATTTCCACTCCTATCAGTCAGCCTACACCCACACCTGTGCCAGCTCCCAGGAGGAGGGCAGCTGCGACCCAGTCTACCTCCGCACCCGCTCCTGTTTCTCGGGTGGGGGTGACTGGTGTCCAGCCACCTCCCGTGCCTGTCCCAGCGCCTAGGCTGAAGGCAGCTAGAACCCAGCCTGACCTCCCTAGAGTCTCGGAAGAGCTAGCCTCTCCATCTGCTACTTCACCTCCTCATCCACCTCCTGATCCAGCCTTTCACGCCCTCGCATTATCACTGGTTAAGCTAGCTGAGGTTTCTCCTGCTCAGGCACCAGCTTTACTAGCCCAGGCTATAGCTTTATCTCCCTCACTAGCACAGTCTATAGCTCAACCACCAGCCACATCAACCACAGCTCTGTCGTCAGCCTCACCCACCTCTATTCATCCCTTAGCATCCCCACTCCAGTCAGTTCACTCACCTGCTGTTCAGCTTCCAGCCCAGTCAGTTCAGTCATCTGCAGCTCAGGCTGCTCCTGTCCAGTCACCTGCAGCTCAGGCTGCTCCTGTCCAGTCACCTGCAGCTCAGGCTGCTCCTGTCCAGTCACCTGCAGCTCAGGCTGCTCCTGTCCAGTCACCTGCAGCTCAGGCTGCTCCTGTCCAGTCACCTGCAGCTCAGGCTGCTCCTGTCCAGTCACCTGCAGCTCAGGCTGCTCCTGTCCAGTCACCTGCAGCTCAGGCTGCTCCTGTCCAGTCACCTGCAGCTCAGGCTCCTCCCGTCCTCCAGTCACCCGTAGTCCAGGCTCCTCCCGTCCTCCAGTCACCCGTAGTCCAGGCTCCTCCCGTCCTCCAGTCACCCGTAGTCCAGGCTCCTCCCGTCCTCCAGTCACCCGTAGTCCAGGCTCCTCCCGTCCTCCAGTCACCCGTAGTCCAGGCTCCTCCCGTCCTCCAGTCACCCGTAGTCCAGGCTCCTCCCGTCCTCCAGTCACCCGTAGTCCAGTCTGCTCCCGTCCTCCAGTCACCCGTAGCTCAGTCTGCTCCCGTCCTCCAGGCCCCTGTAGCTCAGTCTCCTGTTCCTCAGGCCCCTGTAGCTCAGTCTCCTGTTCCTCAGGCCCCTGTAACTCAGTCTCCTGTCCTCCAGTCTTGTCCTCTCCAGTCAGTTCAGTCTGTCATCCAGCACCCTGTAGTTCAGTCACCCGTTCTCTCACCTTCTGTAGTCCAGTCTTCTGTAGTCCAGTCGCTCATTCACCATCCATTTCAGTTCCCGGACCCAAAGCCACAGCGTCCAGAGCCAGCTGTGAGCTCTCCCGATCTGCAGCCAGGGGTTTCCGCACCCGCTGGCCCGGCCGCTCCTCAGCCAGAGGCCTCCGCGCCTGCTGGCCCAGCCTGTCTCCAGCCAGAGGCCTCCGCGCCTGCTGGCCCAGCCTGTCTCCAGCCAGAGGCCTCCGCGCCTCCTGGCCCAGCCTCTGCCTCGGCTTCTGCTCCGCCTGGTCCAGACTCAGCTTCGCCTGGTCCTGCGGCTGCCACGCCGCTGCCCGAGCCTGCACCTCGGAATCGCTGGCCACTTTCCAGGCCAACAGCTGGACGTCATCGCCAGCGTAGCCGCCCACCGGACCTCCTCAGCGGCCGCCACCGCCGCCTTCCTCGCGGCCGCCCTCCGGACCTCCTCAGCGGCCGCCGCCGCCTTCCTCGCGGCCGCCCTCCGGACCTCCTCAGCGTCCGCCGCCGCCTTCCTCGCGGCCGCCCTCCGGACCTCCTCAGCGGCCGCCGCC
Organism: Oreochromis grahami; assembly: GCA_029532605.1. NCBI lineage: Eukaryota > Metazoa > Chordata > Actinopteri > Cichliformes > Cichlidae > Oreochromis > Oreochromis grahami. The sequence goes on along the minus strand of JAQSNX010003881.1, from coordinate 32,913 downwards.
GCCTTCCTCGCGGCCGCCCGCCCGACCTTCTCCAGCGTCTCGGCCACCAGCCACGTGGCCGTCCGCCCGAACTGTCTCGTCTCGGCCACCAGCCACGTGGCCGTCCGCCCGACCTGTCTCCATTTGGACTCTGTCCCTCCGTCCCTGGGCCCCCTCCACCCGCCCTGTTTTGGTGTTTTTCTCTTTTGGCCGTCGGGTGCCGGCCTTTGAAGGGGGGGGGGGGTACTGTCAGGGTTCCTGGGTCGGTGACCCTGTGTTTTCAGTTCTGTTCATGTTCAGTTTATTTTGCCACTTCCATGTTCTCACTTCCTGCTTTTCCTGTGTCAGCTCGTCTCGTGTTATTAGCCAGATTATGTTCAGCTGTGTGCTCACCGGTCTCTCATTATCATCCTCATCAGTCTGTGTATTTAAGCCCTCTGTTCCCTTCAGTCCTTGTCGTGTCATTGATGTTCGTATGATGTTCCTGTGATGTTGTTCCTGTCGCGTGTTCAGTTCAGTAAGCCAGCTAGTCTACCAGTTCATTAAGTTCAGCCAGCCATCCTGTCATCTTTTGCCTCCGTTTCCAATAAACCTCCTCATTCTGCACCAAGAGTCCTGCGTGTGGGTCATCTCTTCCTCGCCTCCGCACACGACACCCCTGACAATAAAATAAAAAAACTTTGAGATTATCTGACTAGTAACGGATTACATATATATATATATATATATATATATATATATATATATATACATATAGTGCCGGGTAGAGGTAAGCTACACCAGCTCTTGTAATGGGAAAAGAAAATAGTGACTTCCTATTGGCTGTAGAGAACCATTTCTTTCAATAGTATTTTACTTTCTTATATTACAGACGCAATAAAGAACCTTTAAGATTATCTGCCTAGCAATAAATTGTATTTTTAGAGTGGGGTGGAGGCAGGCGCTTGTAATGAAAAGAAGAACTTTCTATCCGCTTGTAACCTACAGCGCGCCCACCTCGTATGTGTAAAGTAAGCCTTAGTGGAAAAAAAGCGTTGCGCCCGTATTTGGAAATCGGCCCTAATTAATTTTATTAAAACACCAGGTATTTTGGTTTTGTGGAGCCCGCTCCTCATCAGACCAAAAGTAAAGAGTTTTTCTTCATTATTTTGAGCTACTTTTATAATGGGTTTTCTCAATAGACAGAAACCCTAAAAGAAAACGGTCTTGTTTTACGCATATCGAGGAGGAGTCAACAACCCTCTCTAATCGTTATTAGTATTTCTTAATGCTTGTAATCTAGCAAATAATTTCATATTGGCCTCAACTCACTGTACGTGTAACCCTTAGTGAAAAAAAGCACAGCGCACATATTGAGAACTTGAATAAGTTCCGTCGGTTCATTACCTCCGAGAGATCGGGATGCTTCCTCCGTCTCGTACCATAAACGTATTAGAAAAAAAAAACACCAGAGAATTTATTATTTTGGTAAGAGTGAGAGAGAGAGAGAGCGAATCAAACAAACTTTTCTACAACACGATATACCATTGCGGGTCAGGAGGGGCGATATAGCACGGACCGGTCAGATGACTACGCCGGATGGAAGCATAACCGGAAGCGTGGCAGGGAGTTTCCCTCTGACCTTCATCCTGCTCCATGATCAGCCGTTAAAACTTTCCCCAATATTGTAACAACAAAGTTAGTTTTTTAAGATCAGACAGGTCCCAAAACATTCCTCACACGCAGTCACTGAATTAGCATCTGTGGCACAAATAAGCTTCAGGGACTGACTTGTTTTTTAGAACCGACCTTTGACACTTGGATGTTGGCTTAATTTTTTACACAAAGAGAAATTTGACCCTAATAATAAAAAACATGGTGAATACTTACCTCAACTTTGAAGGGTTTTTTTCACAGCTATTTATTTAGAAAAAAGTAAAACAAGGACACAATGCACATTGCAGAGTACATGAATGGGAATTGCTCCTCTCTATACTTACACTGCTCCCTAACAAATGCCGAGTCATCATCTCCATATTGTGTGTCCCACTTTTCGAGTTTCATTGAACTGTGCACAAGATGTAAAAATATGTATTAGTTTTTTTAAGTCTCCGGTCTAACAAGATGCCATTCATTTAGGAGACTAATAATCTTCTGATTTTAAATTGTGCTAACGCAGTAACATTAAAAATAAAACATATTAGAACTCTTTTTTTTTTTTTTGTTGGACACAAGAACAACTCGAGCATCTTTTTTTTCGGGAGCCGGCTTACAAGTTTGCCGTGCCCCTGGGGACCAGTGCGAGGTTGTGTGGCGTGGAGGGTCCAGACACTCCCACAGCACAGACTTTGCTATCCGCACAGAGCTTTTCTGGTGTGTCTCATGCAAAAGAGACAATACAGCTCACGGTAAGCCTGTCCTTTATAAATATCTCTTTGATTATTCAAACAGTGTTTAAATTGTGACTCCAAAAACATTTTATCTATGTTAAAATATACTTAAAATATACAACTTATGTCCCAATGACGGCAGATAATTCTGATGAAACTGACCCCGTAAGCACTTTGCAGCTGAGTCGAGGGCTCGTGGAAATAAGGTCAAGGAGGTGTCCGGCGTGAGTACGGCCTGACATTCCATTTGGGACAGCTGACAGACACATTAGTGCAACTGTGAGCAGCAGCTCCTGTATACTGAACATAAGAAAAGTAATGTGTAATGCTTCTTTTTTTAAAAGCCAAGATTCCAGAGCTCGTGCTTATATGGTTCAAAAACAGGTTGGTTTAGCTGTGTCCTTGACCTTTTTACCGGTTTGAGGAGTTGGTTCCCTGGTCCAGATATTTGGGGATGGTTCAAATGCAGAGTCTCCAAATGCAAACAAAAGGATATTTTCCATGTTATTTCTTAAATGTGTATGAATGAGATCGGATGATGTCCGATAAAAGTAATAAAGGATAAATGTAAATCAGTTTTTTTTAACTGTGCAGACCCACTCCAGTGAAAGCGATAAAAAAACTATCATGACTTAAAAGAGATTATGAACAAAATGCAATACATTTTGTTTTTTGCTACATTAACAACTTTTCCAACTCTGATTCTCTGCAGGACCAACACGGACATCAGTCCAGACTGAAATCCAGTTCAGACGACACACGCAACATGTTCAAGCTTGCACGGAGGCCTTTCAGTAAAAATAAGAAGATGGTTAAGGCGAGAGATTGCTATTCTGTCTTTTACATCGGTACAAAGGGAGAACTAAATGCCAAAAAAGAGAAAAGTTTTTTAAAAAATGACGCTTTAAAACAGTTCGAGTATCTTTGTGTTTACGGGGAGAAGGGAATAACTGCGGCCGAGGCTCTGAAAAGAGACGGTCGCTTCGCCGATGACCTGGGCTACTTTGAGGTGGTTAACATCGACGACGAACGTAAGACCGAGTGCACAGACATAATCGATTGTCTGGACAATAAGAAATTCCAGATATGTTTTCCACAGGGAGCAGATACGGATGTATCCATCCCAGGGCAGCAGAAACCTCCACAAGCATCAAATAATGCAAAGCGCAGCGGCGGAATGACATCGGTCTTAGATGTAGCACGACAGAACGAATTGAGTCTAACAACGGCAATCAAAGAAACGGGCAGCGGCATTGACCGTAAGGAGGTTTACGATCTACTTTGTCAGCAGTATCCGCATCTGAAACGATGGATGGAGAGTAGATTCCCTAAAAACTCTTTTCTGGAAGCACTGAAATACAGGAAGGAGTGCTTTGGAAAGAGCCGACAGTCTTTTACTGAAATTCGCAGCGTTATGTTGCTGCTCGAATTGAGCGAGTCAGTTTGTCTCATATCCGGTTCCTTCATAAAGCAAGGCACAGGCTTTGTGCTATTTGACAACTTTGTCTTGACCAACGCCCGCTTATTCGACTACTGGGTTAAATCAAACACACCTAACTGGCGTGAATTTGTAAACGTTACCGTGGTCTTTAACTTTGAAGACCAAGAGTCAGACAGGAACAACCTCGGCGCTAAGGTGTTCATCGGCGACGATAAGTTAGATTATGTCATACTTAAGCTGGAAACAGAGAAAGTACCGCCGGGGCTCCTTAAGAGATTTGGGCCTGTACCTTCAGACGGCGAGGCCTGTGTCGTCGGACACCCGGGAGGAGGAGTGAAAAAATGAGTCCTACGTGGGTCGTGGAGAAAGAGAGGCGAGAGCATGCCGAGAATAATGACAATTTAGAAGACTGCGAGGAATTTTGCAGTCAGCAGATCAAAAACGACCCGTATGAAAATATCTACGTCACCTACAACACTCTCATGTACCACGGCTCTTCCGGCTCCCCGGTTTTCGATGCAGCGGGACGAGTGTTTGGTTTGCACAGCGGCGGGTTTTTCTACGGGTTTCCGAACCTTAGCGAGAGTGTGATTGAGTACGCCTTTCCTCTGCTCACTATATTTGAAAACTTTGTGGCTAATCTGAAGAAAGATGGGTATGGGGAGGTGTTGGAAAGAGTTGAGGAGGAGGCAAAGGGAAATCCTCACCTAGAAAACATTATAGCCTCTGTTGTGGGGTCAAAGCAAGGCAAACCCGACGCGTTGTTGCACGAAGTTGAGAGTAAAACAGATTTTGAGGAGATGGCTGTGTAGAGACAGAATGATCGCAGTAGTTTCTTCGCCTGTTTTGTACAGATGAACTCTTATTTTACAAATTTTCACTCGTTATCATTACGACAAAGGGTATGGGGCTCTTGACAACCATTTTCACTTTTTTTTTTTTTTTTGAAAAAGCGAGGACAATTTGTGTTTCCTTTTTTATTTTATCGTAGTTTTGTTTTTAGTTTTGACAGACATTTAACATAAACTTGTTTCTTTTATGAGCCTTTAAGATTAGTTGAGCGGTCGCATGATTTTTCATTGCTCAACTAACGTAATGAAATCAGTTTTTTCTACTTTTTGTGTGTGTGTGTGTGTGTGTGTGACCTCACTGTAGATGCTGAAGACGTTGTAATTCTTGTTATGTATGTATTCAAGTGAGGCTTGGGATTTATTAAAGGCTGTTTGGATTCAGCTTCTGTTTTGAGGCTGTGAGCTTTTTATTTATTTCACATCCCCCCCAAAAACACAATTTTTAAAGATATGTTCTTGCATTGTATTTTTATTTTCTGAAGTAATATACCCAGTCTCGTTTCTTCAAGCCACGCCCTCTAATGCTCACGCTGTCTCTGCGTATCTACCTCTTCACCGAGATCACAACCTGTCAGTTTTTGGCCGGCGGTCATGGGTTCCTTCCAATAATATGACTAGCATAAAATAAATCCATGGACCGGCACTTTATTAAAGAAGGCACAAACACTAAAAACAAAATGGCTTCCTTTTATACTCTACCTACCTATGATATGAAGGCTGTGAGTATGGGGGTTAACGAATCCAAATGAAAACATTAACATACAATTACATTAGAGCACATAACAAACATATACATATTTCCAAAAAACATACTATAAACAAATCAATAACATATGCTTCAACCATTACTATCTAACCCTTCATACTCCCAGCACACTGGTCTGCTCCAGGAGCTCTTAAGCAGGTGATTGAGCCGCTTCCACATCCTGCAGGAAGCAACCAGGACAGGTTACTACTTTTACAAATTCTCTTTTCACATATGTTTAGGTTATTGACAAATGATCAAATGTAAGCAGCTCTAATTTTGGCTCTTTTCTGACACAGGTAGGATGGACCTTGTCGCTTCACAAGTTGTCGTTTTAATCCTGCATCCAAAAAAACCTAATAAGAACCAGTGCGTAATTGTTTTTATTACATTATTTTTAATTCCCAATCAATCAATTAATTAATAAAAATGCAAACAAGAAGCAAGCTAAAAAACTGAGGAGATCGGGCCTTTGCGATTGCTGCGCCTAAACTTTGGAACAGTCTACCTCTTGAAAGGAGATCGGGCCTTTGCTTACGGGGTCAGTTTCATCAGAATTATCTGCCGTCATTGGGACATAAGTTGAGCAACGGTTTAACCAATTTTCCATCAAAAGGGATTAAACAGGACATAGGATGTAAGTTAAGGAAATATAAGTTTGACTATGGAGCCTTCAGCGTTCACAATAATGGGTTGCATTTCTCTCAGTCAACTGACTGTTTAGGGGGTAAAAGCGGCTAATAGTTAGTGGGCTCTGTGGTTGTTGTTTGTTAATCACACTAGGAGTGAACAAAAGCAGAAAAAAACCTCTGTAAAGACGCAGACTGTGAAAGTCTGGTTCATACCATAAATCTTACCAGCTGTAACTGTTTTTGTTTTTTGTGTTTTAAGTTATAAGCACGTGTCAAGACTTCTGTCTCCCATTGCTGATGTGATCCTCCTTTTTTGTTTTTAATGATCTACGGTGATTTGTCCCCATAAAATAATAAGGCTTTAATGAAATCATTGTGATACAGAGATTTGGATTCTTGTGCATGCTTTGGATAAAAAAGTAATTTTGTCTACACTGAATGTAGTTTACCGACTGCTCCTCAGTCCAAACTGACTTTATGGTTCATACGTGTCAACTCAGGGAACTCTTGCCGTGACCTCCGCTCTGTAAGTAGGAACAGCGATAGTTTAAAGACATTTTCTACAATAATTTCATCAACTGCGGTTAAAAAACAAATCAGTAAATTCACAACTGATGGACTCTTTTCAGAGGTACGCTTCATGTACCTTAAACATACACTTAAAAGATGTACATTAGGCTGCACACTGGTTATGCCATTACGGATTTGCTCAAGAGTCTGTTTAAGCTAAAAAACTTGAAATATATACATCTGTATATTTTAACATAGATAAAATGTTTTTGGAGTCACAATTTAAACACTGTTTGAATAATCAAAGAGATATTTATAAAGGACAGGCTTACCGTGAGCTGTATTGTCTCTTTTGCATGAGACACACCAGAAAAGCTCTGTGCGGATAGCAAAGTCTGTGCTGTGGGAGTGTCTGGACCCTCCACGCCACACAACCTCGCACTGGTCCCCAGGGGCACGGCAAACTTGTAAGCCCTAGTTCGGCTCCCGAAAAAAGATGCTCGAGTTGTTCTTGTGTCCAACAAAAAAAAAAAAAAAAGAGTTCTAATATGTTTTATTTTTAATGTTACTGCGTTAGCACAATTTAAAATCAAAAGATTATTAGTCTCCTAAATGAATGGCATCTTGTTAGACCGGGGACTTAAAAAAACTAATACATTGTTTTACATCTTGTGCACAGTTCAATGAAACTTGAAAAGTGGGACACAATATGGAGACGATGACTCGGCATTTGTTAGAGAGGAGCAATTCCCATTCATGTACTCTGCAATGTGCATTAATTGTGTCCTTGTTTTACTTTTTTCTAAATAAATAGCTGTGAAAAAAACCCTTCAAAGTTGAGGTAAGTATTCACCATGTTTTTTATTATTAGGGTCAAATTTCTCTTTGTGTAAAAAAATTAAGCCAACATCCAAGTGTCAAAGGTCGGTTCTAAAAAACAAGTCAGTCCCTGAAGCTTATTTGTGCCACAGATGCTAATTCAGTGACTGCGTGTGAGGAATGTTTTGGGACCTGTCTGATCTTAAAAAACTAACTTTGTTGTTATAATATCACTAAGGGTTACACGTACAATGAGTTGATATGAAATTATTTGCTAGATTACAAGCATTAAGAAATACTAATAACGATTAGAGAGGGTTGTTGACTCCTCCTCGATATGCGTAAAACAAGACCGTTTTCTTTTAGGGTTTCTGTCTATTGAGAAAACCCATTATAAAAGTAGCTCAAAATAATGAAGAAAAACTCTTTACTTTTGGTCTGATGAGGAGCGGGCTCCACAAAACCAAAATACCTGGTGTTTTAATAAAATTAATTAGGGCCGATTTCCAAATACGGGCGCAACGCTTTTTTTCCACTAAGGCTTACTTTACACATACGAGGTGGGCGCGCTGTAGGTTACAAGCGGATAGAAAGTTCTTCTTTTCATTACAAGCGCCTGCCTCCACCCCACTCTATAAAAATACAATTTATTGCTAGGCAGATAATCTTAAAGGTTCTTTATTGCGTCTGTAATATAAGAAAGTAAAATACTATTGAAAGAAATGGTTCTCTACAGCCAATAGGAAGTCACTATTTTCTTTTCCCATTACAAGAGCTGGTGTAGCTTACCTCTACCCGGCACTATATATGTATATATATATATATATATATATATATATATATATATATATATATATATATATATATATATATATATATATATATATATATGTAATCCGTTACTAGTCAGATAATCTCAAACTTTTTTTATTTTATTGTGTCTGTCATACAGGGAGTGCAGAATTATTAGGCAAGTTGTATTTTTGAGGAATAATTTTATTATTGAACAACAACCATGTTCTCAATGAACCCAAAAAACACATTAATATCAAAGCTGAATGTTTTTGGAAGTAGTTTTTAGTTTGTGTTTAGTTTTAGCTATTTTAGGGGGATATCTGTGTGTGCAGGTGACTATTACTGTGCATAATTATTAGGCAGCTTAACAAAAAACAAATATATACCCATTTCAATTATTTATTTTTACCAGTGAAACCAATATAACCTCTCCACATTCACAAATATACATTTCTGACATTCAAAAACAAAACAAAAACAAATCAGCGACCAATATAGCCACCTTTCTTTGCAAGGACACTCAAAAGCCTGCCATCCATGGATTCTGTCAGTGTTTTGATCTGTTCACCATCAACATTGCGTGCAGCAGCAACCACAGCCTCCCAGACACTGTTCAGAGAGGTGTACTGTTTTCCCTCCTTGTAAATCTCACATTTGATGATGGACCACAGGTTCTCAATGGGGTTCAGATCAGGTGAACAAGGAGGCCATGTCATTAGTTTTTCTTCTTTTATACCCTTTCTTGCCAGCCACGCTGTGGAGTACTTGGACGCGTGTGATGGAGCATTGTCCTGCATGAAAATCATGTTTTTCTTGAAGGATGCAGACTTCTTCCTGTACCACTGCTTGAAGAAGGTGTCTTCCAGAAACTTGCAGTAGGACTGGGAGTTGAGCTTGACTCCATCCTCAACCCGAAAAGGCCCCACAAGCTCATCTTTGATGATACCAGCCCAAACCAGTACTCCACCTCCACCTTGCTGGCGTCTGAGTCGGACTGGAGCTCTCTGCCCTTTACCAATCCAGCCACAGGCCCATCCATCTGGCCCATCAAGACTCTCTCATTTCATCAGTCCATAAAACCTTAGAAAAATCAGTCTTGAGATATTTCTTGGCCCAGTCTTGACGTTTCAGCTTGTGTGTCTTGTTCAGTGGTGGTCGTCTTTCAGCCTTTCTTACCTTGGCCATGTCTCTGAGTATTGCACACCTTGTGCTTTTGGGCACTCCAGTGATGTTGCAGCTCTGAAATATGGCCAAACTGGTGGCAAGTGGCATCTTGGCAGCTGCACGCTTGACTTTTCTCAGTTCATGGGCAGTTATTTTGCGCCTTGGTTTTTCCACATGCTTCTTGCGACCCTGTTGACTATTTTGAATGAAACGCTTGATTGTTCGATGATCACGCTTCAGAAGCTTTGCAGTTTTAAGACTGCTGCATCCCTCTGCAAGATATCTCACTATTTTCGACTTTTCTGAGCCTGTTAAGTCCTTCTTTTGACCCATTTTGCCAAAGGAAAGGAAGTTGCCTAATAATTATGAACACCTGATATAGGGTGTTGATGTCATTAGACCACACCCCTTCTCATTACAGAGATGCAGATCACCTAATATGCTTAATTGGTAGTAGGCTTTCGAGCCTATACAGCTTGGAGTGAGACAACATGCATGAAGAGGATGATGTGGACAAAATACTCATTTGCCTAATATTTCTGCACTCCCTGTATAAGAAAGTAAAATGCATCCGCTATTGTAAAAAGAAATACTGAGAAAATTGTCATAATATTTAAACAGAATTCAAACTGCTGTCTGTGGAAAACTAACTGCCGCTCTGTCTCTCTATACAGCACTGACTCAGCAGCTGTGTCACCCCCTATGCTTCAGGAACCCCTCCCTCTCTGATCCCCAGATCTCTTCCCCCTGATCCCCCTCATGCTTATGGAACATGGTGCACAGGTCTGAAAATGACTAGACACTTCCGGAGTATTTCTGGTAGGGTCAAACGGTCGAAATCGAGGCCTTCAATAGTAAATATGCTGTATTTGAATATGTCATAATCAAAGATGTAGCCCCACTTTCCACAGCCCTCAATAGGCAGAGTCCATTCTCCCCGCAAGCTCCTCGGAGCCGGTATCTGGCTGCGAAACATAAAGACCTCCTTATTTCTCCCTTCTTTCCGCGGAGCATCGGCTGCTTCTGATCTGTTACTGTAGACGGTGACGGGGGTGTCGCTGATAATCGACGAAGACCACTTGCCGCTGCTGCCTCCCATGCTTACGGCCTCCGCAGAGCAGATCTCTTCCCCGTCCAAGTACAGAGGAACACAGGGCTGCAGAATGAAAGGGTCCATTTTGGTCTGCGCATAGTGTGCCGCCCTCTCTGTTTTTATTCTCCTCCCTCCGCAGACCCCCTCCCTCTAAAATCTTTTTTTATTTTTTTTCTCACAACAGGTGGTGCGATTATGGATCATATTACACACTTCCTGTGGGGGAGGGGAGGGGTCATCAATCAAATTTTGACACAAAGTGCTGATGCAATTTGTCACGCTTAGGGATCAAATTACACACTTCCTGTGGGGGAGGGGAGGGGTCATCAATCAAATTTTGACACAAGGTGCTGTTGCAATTCGTCACGCTTAGGGATCAAATTACACACTTCCTGTGGGGGAGGGGAGGGGTCAAAAGGTCAAGGCTAGGGTCATCAATCAAATTGTGACACAAGGTGGGGTGTTATTTTTTTCACCTCTATGTGGCATTCTTTCAACTCTAAAGAAAGAAACATGTGTTGTCAATTGACATGTGTTACAATACAGTCACAACTGATTTGAAACCAATAGACTACTTTCACAGGTTTGTCAAACTGTATTGTGACAAAGAAAGCAATAGAGTACAATACCTGTTGTGTTGTCTGAATGCCCTGATAATGGTGGCCACGGTGAACCTACTCAGGTTTGGACGGACTCTTAGTCCTGCTTCAGCCATTGTCATGCCATGGACAATGAGATGGTCAATGACTGTTGCTCGCATCTCGTCCGTAATGATGGTGCGAGGTTGTCTTGCTCTCCCTCCTGGACCTTCTCCTCTCCCATGTTGGCCTCCTCCTCTTCCTCGTTGACCTGCTCCTCTTCCTCCTCTCATTTGAACTCCTCTTCCTCGTTGCCTGCTCCTCTTCTTCCAGGGCCAGCTCTTCTCCCTCCTCTGCATCGAATTCCTCTTCCCCTGACTCTGCCTTCATCCATTGTGTTTGTTTGGAATCTTTAGCAAACTGTGCACTCTGAACTTGCTTTTATACATGTGGTCACAGCAGGGCTGGACTGGGACAAAAAATCAGCCGGGCATTTTGACTAGAGACCGGCCCACCAGGATAGAGATTGAAAATGTAACGTCATTCAGGGGTAAAACCGCAAAGGATTATGGGAACTTGAGGCAAGAGGTACTAGCGCACGCAGGCTTTCAATTGAACTCAGTTACACAGTGATAAAAAGAAACACAAAAAATGGCAAGAAGCTGTTGTATTATTAACTGCAATAGCCGGTCGCATGACAGCCACGGGAAGCCGACGGGTAAAGAGATCTTCTTTTTTTTTTTTATCGGATTATGTTTTTAAGCCATGTTTCCGAAGTAAGAGCCGACGGATGGTCTGGATCAGGGTCGATTCTAGGATCAGAGCTTTGGGGGTGCTGAGCACCCAGAGAGCTGCCCATCCAGGCAAGATAAACTTTACACGTCACAATGAGACTTCTTCCCCGTCTCTGTCAGTCCCTGCATCCTTAAATGTCTCCAGTTGTCCCAAGTTCCCTCTGACTGTCTCCTTGGTGCATTTAAACCCCTGTTCCTCCCTGTCCTCATCGTCTGTTGTCTTCATCTCCGTTATCAGTCATCATAATTTTACCATCTCTGTGCAAGTCTGCAAATTTCTTTATTAAATCATAAGATTCTTAAATTCATCAAGTTTCTCTCTGCCTGGGTCCTCGTCACAAAACATGACATCACTGTTTTGTATATTTTAACACAATTTAATCCCCACATTTGAGAAAGAAAGGCAAAACACTGTTTTTTGAAAAGTCTGTAGCAAAACCATCAAATCAGATAAAGGTTATTTAAATGCTGCAAAAGAAGAATGGATTGGAATAACAAAAAAAAAAAAAAAAAAATACATATCCTAACCTTAATTACTGGGGGAGAATAATGAATGATGCTCATAGGGAGTAAGAAGTAAACTGAATGCATTTTTTGGATAGAGATTCACTTTTAATGTGTATGTATAATATAATACAGATACATGAAAAACACTCCCAAAACAGAATAAGTTATTACAAATAAAAATCTTTACTGCAGATACTAATTTGACTAATTTAATAATACTAATTTTGTGTTGTAAGATTTATGAGTTTCATGCTTTCATAGTGGTACTTGGGAGAGCTTGACATTTTTCTCAGGTGGTACACACTGTAAAAAGTTTGAGAAACACTGATAAGTGTATGTGTGCTTTTGGAAAACATTTAAAGCTGCTGTACAGAATCTTTGAAATAAGCTAGCTTAAAACATTTTTAGAATATAAACAGAGCACTCTGCTTCTTGTTACAGCTCCTCACTCCACCAGGGCAGTGTTTGGCACTTTCTGATACTGTACTGCGGCAGTCATACAGACAACTGGACGGTCCAAAGGTTGGCCTACCTATTACTGGCTGAGGTTTTAGTAGAGTTGTGGCTGAACCACATAAAAATATATCATTAATTTTAATCTCCCCAATCAATGATAATGTTATGTTGGAATGTTGTTAAAGTGGGTCAAAAATGTTTCAACCCAGTTTGTTTTGCAGACTCTGTATAGCAGCTTTAATATAGGGAGGACAAAACTTCTAGATTGTATGAGTAAAATCAGGTTTTTTCTCTTTGTCAGTTTAACAGTTTCTGTTTTGCCTGTCACTGTTCCCCGTCTGTTTTCTTACCTGGTTCTTCCTGACCTCACGTTCCCCTCTTTCCTCTCTCCCTCTTTGGACTGACAATCATACACAAATAGATTGTATTCAATTAGATGAAAAATTACATTAATACGAAAAAATACTATTAAGATCACTAACAAAAAGTCCTCTCTCAGTCTACTTTCAACCAAAAGGCAAATAACCAAACCAAATGAAGATCTAATAGATATAAATATTGAAACACTGATCCAACATTATTTTTGATTGACGGACAGTGTTGGGGAGTAACGGAATACATGTACCGCCGTTACGTATTCAGAATACAAAATATGAGTAACTGTATTCCGTTACAGTTACCGTTTAAAAAGGTGGTATTCAGAATACAGTTACTTTGCTGAAATAAATGGATTACACGGCGGTACTTTCCTGTTTCATATTGTCGCGGGTCAGGATTGTTTGGGTTTGTTTGACAGCTACGTTCTGTTGTTCCAGGCGGCAGCGTTACGGTTGCCATGGTTACAGGGTGACGCTCTCTCTCTCTGCGTGTTTCCTGGGTGAGAGAGCGCTTTTTTGTTGTTGTTGTTGTTGTTGTGCTAAGCTAAAAGGCAGAATGCTACAGGCATAGCTCTAAAGCATGTAGCCTGATGGGCAGTGTAGTCCGTGCTGCAGGGAGAATGGACTACCATACCCGTTATGTGTCTGTGAGCGAGGGAGGGAGAGAAAGGAAAAGTCCGAGCTGTCACGGAGCAAAAACGGGAGCTGGAAGCATGTAAATATAATAATAACCACTGCAGCCAAGAAGAGTGCCCGAGGAGCCCATTTGTAAGTAAGCTATTAAGACTCAACTGTACACTGTGTTCGTGTTTTCCTCCGGAAAAAATAAGTTCCGTTGGAGCCTTTCAACGCCTCTCTCTGTCTCCCGCAAGCAAAGTTGACCCAGACAACAAAGTAAAGCTAGTTTTCGGCTACCAGCCCGACACGAACCCACTGTATTAGCCAGAGGTCCCTTTACTACTGTTCGGAGCCGCGGACCTTCAGTAACAGTAATAATTCACAGCAATAGGACATTCACGTAGTTGTAAACAGCATGATAATATATTAAGTATTCCAAAGTATTCAGAATACGTTACTCTCACTGAGTAACGTAACGGAATACGTTACAGAATACATTTTGGGGCATGTATTCAGTATTCTGTAGTGGAATACATTTTAAAAGTAACCTTCCCAACACTGTTGACGGATCATTTGATTTTACATTTTTACCTGAATGTGGCTCCTTTTTTTGAAAAAAAACTTCCTTATATCCCTTATGAACCTGGCTGTCTCTCTGTACACACACTCACACACACACACACACACACACACACAACAGGACTTATAAGGTTAATGGGCATTCAGTCAGTTAGCTAGTTAGTATCCATTTCAAACAGGACAGTGGTAACAACAGAAGGCTACGGACAATTTTAAGTTTTAGATTTTAAATTGGCTATATACATTTCAGTGGGAGCAACAGGACGGTCAAATGTCGCTGATTTTACTACAGAGCAGGACGGTTAGGGTAGCAAACATAGTCGGAAAACATGTTTCCAACACTGCAGGTTACCTGGGTGTAATGTTTTTCAGCTAAAAAGAAACATGGTCTGACTCCTACCGAACTATATAAAGAGTAACTGAAGGTTAAATGCAGCTAATATGTTTTAAGCCAGACACTCACACCTTCGCTCCGCTGCGTCTCAGCCACTATCGCTCTGCCAGAGCCGAGCTGAAACAAACCATTTTGGAAGGGGGAGGGGGGGTATCTATAATTTTGTTGTTAAAATGTTATGTCTCAACCAACTACTGTATGGTTTTTATATTTTTAGCAGTGTGTCACACAGACAGCAAATATTGTCCAAAAAAAAGTAAGAAATCTTTGGGGGTGCTGAAGCACCCCCAAAAATGGGCTAAAATCGCCCCTGGTCTGGATATACCAAATATAGCGTCTCAGAACACTCCAGCTCACATGTTAGTCTGCTCCAAGCATTCCCACAAAGGTCAGTGTTTTGTAGTAGTTAATACGTCATTTTTCATAACATAATTGGTGATATAGGTTACAAGCAAGTCTGGCGCTGAACAGAAATTGTCGCGCTATGCTCCTTTATTTATTGTGCATAAATATTGAATTGTCCTGACACAATATTGCATTTCGCTTCTGTTATTACCACGGTACATTGACAAAAACATATTCTTTTATTCACAGGATAAAACAGTTGTTTTGTATCACTAATTGTCCAGTGCGATTACAGCATACAATATTATTGTCACTGCTACATTTCTGTAATGCGTACCAGAAATTATTTCCACTACAAGTTAATTACCGTTGAGCTCAAAGGTTATATTAATAAAGGGTTAACGATTGTGTATTTATGAAGAGGATTTGTGAGACTGGTAAACTTACCTTTGTTTGTACGATGGTCTTTCGTTCTACACGGTGCATTTCAAGGTCCTGTACCCATCCCTCGGTAAACTGTACCCGGGCTTGTTGCAGTGACCTGAAGTTACTAAAAACTTCATGAGTGTATGCACTCACTCCAAGAACCGTATAATTATAAATATGAGCGTGGTGAAAGTTGGGCAGCACGCTAACGTATTTTGTCCACTTTGTGTGCTCGTAAGGGTCTGACCCTCTCACTCCTTTGATTTTTTCCTCATATCTTTTCTTTGCCTTTTCGTCGAGTCTGTCTTTGTACAGTCCCGCATTGTTCTCCTTCGTTTTGTACATTCCTTTTTTGTGCGGCAAAGAAAAATCAAGAAGGTATTGTGTAGTAGAGGCCGGTAATAAACCAGTCCTCATAAAAGAACAGTGCTCTTTAATGAATTCACAAACTTACATAGAAGGGGTAGCAGTAACACACATCAGTTATCAGTTAGCCATCTAACTATATTCTAACGCTTAACTTTTACCGACTCTGCTTTACTCTTATTTTGCAACACCACCCTCTAGTGATGCAATATGATATAAACATTACAGAACACAACATATTGGAACCGGAGAATGAATGTTTTGCGGTGCTGCAAATGCTTGCATTTGATGCGGTACTTGGATTTTTTTGCCTCGAGTTCCCGGCATGCAATGAGCGAAAGTCACGTGATCTTTCAATCGCTATAGGAAAAACCTTAAATTAAGACCAAGAACACTAGAGGTGAGACATGATCATTAATTAATATTAAAATTAATAAATGACAGATTTAGTGATATTTTCATAAACACCTCCTTTCCTTTTTTTGTTCTCCATTTTCTTTAGTTCGTCTATAAGATTGCTAAACAAGGGGGAGGGTGCATCCGGCCTCCTCGGCTGTAATTGGTCCAGCCCAGAGTCGATCATGAGCAATTGGCCAATCCAACACCTTTCATTATACATACCCTTCCAAAAACAAAAAATCACCAGCGGCCCACCGGGCAAATGCCCGGTATGCCCGATGGCCAGTCCAGCTCTGGGTCACAGCATTAGCAACAAGTGTCTTCAATTTTGAGTCGTTGTGTGTAATGAATGACGCCAGGTGTGTTCATTGTGTTCAAACATTGCTGACTGTGGCAAGCATGTTGCATCACATGAGCTTTCATTTGAGAATATGAGCAGAGTTCTTTTGCAACTTGTGTTTTAGCAAGGCAAAATGTGGTTAGATTTATGACAACGGAGGATTGTGTTCTGTGAATTGTGTCTTCATGTGACATGTGTTTATGATATTGGTAAATGATGGCTAGATTTAGTAAATGTGTTTAGACAACTGGTCATTTGGTTTAGAGGTTTGGCGTTTGTGTTTTAGCATTTGAGAAAAACTGTAATATAAATGAAAAGTCTAGAAAGATTACGCTAAAAGATTAAATATTTGTAACTCATCAGCTGCTCAGTCAGAAATATTTCTTCTGAATCTTCCCTAAGTTAAATAATCAAATCTTCATTTTCTGTTATATATTTTCATTAATTAAACAAGTAATTTTTCAAATAAGGTGAACACAACAAAGAAAACAGAGAGAATAAAAGCATTTCTAAAATATTAAAAATAAGACAGAAAGTTATTGAAAACAGACTTTGAGAAACTAATTCTAAACATTCCACTATACCAATTGTTCATTATTTCTAAACATTAATTATACAAATTTTATAAAGAAATTTTATAAAGAATCAAAGATTATCTATTAATATTGATATTAATATTTTCTGTGGTCACAGAAAGATAAGTGCTTTAAAGGTCAAGGTCTACGTCAACTACATGCCATTGATGCCACACAAAAAAAAAAAAAAATGCACGAGGAGTGTCCAGCACACCTACACATTTTCACCAAGTTTGTTTTGAAGGGCAACAAAGGATGTGATTGTTGGTGTGATTAGAATTTCAACATACTGAAAATTTCAATCAGCAGACAGACTGACTGTCTGCTGATTGAAATTTGTATGGTAGTCAGTCATACCACACCATAATCCTCATGAATGACTGAATTTATTAATCAATTGACTTTAAAGGTAATAAAGTTAATACTGTATTATCTGCAGAATATATGTCAAAAATAATTTAAAAAAAACAAACCAAAAAACCCTGCAATTTTTCGTAGACAGAACTCCCAAAATATTAATGCTTGAAACATTTGTGGCAAGTCTCTACAATAATAACTTAAGTTCTTCCTTTAATCTTTTAACATGATCTGTTTATTCATTAAATCTAAAAATACAATTTACACAAAACAAAGTGAACTGCCCAGACTACCAAGATTACTGAAAAGAAAGAAGACTGTTTTTCTGGAACCATGGTGAAAAAAACAAAACAAAGCATATGCAGCATACTTTGCCTTTCTCATTTAGACATAATGAAACACATACACACACACATGCACTTGATCTGTGGTGCTTCAGCCATTAGTCTTGTACAAACACAAAATAGAACACTAACAAAAACGTAAATGCTGTTGAGGTCATTGTCTTTGTCACTACACATTTGATTGATGTCTCATTGTCAGACTGTGTTTCAAAAAACCTGACAGACAGAGCTGTTTAATGTTGATGAATATTATTCAGTCTATGCCGCACACTTTTCAGAATCAAATCTTAAGAAACTAGACATGCTAACAACACAGCCCCCAGAATATTAATGCAACACAAAATACTCTCTCTTTCTCATGTTTCTCAATTGCATAATAACAGAGAGTTAATTGTCCCTGTCTGCCTGTCTGCTGAGTTCATCTCTGGTGCTTCAGCTCACCCTACTGGATAATACATCACTTTTCCAATACAGTTTTACAGTCATACTGTCTGTATTCATCCATCAGTATTTTTGTCAGTGTTTTTTGGATATGTATGGTAGCCTTGGTCAAAGATCAAATATCTCAATGTTAATTCTTTTAAATTTTGTTAATGTTTGCTTGTGAAAAAAACAAAACACCCCTGCAAATTTTAGTGTTTTTGTGGATTCACACTCAGTTTGACATCTAATGAATTCTATAAAACTAACATGCAAAATTAAAATGGTTAAGTAATTGTTAGCAAACTCGCATTAGCATTTAGCACACTGTCCATCTATCGTGACATAAAACTCTTAGGGCCATATTTTGTGATATAAAAAGTTGCAGTGGGTTTGTCAAAGCAAATCTTGTATTTCCTATGTATACTTTGGTGAATGTGTTTTAAAATTGTCATAAAATTTTTCATGAATTTATAATATAAAGTTTCAAATTTTCACTTTGGCAAGTTAATCCACTGTAATTGATTATATTGTTAATGGAGTTTTAAGAACTCCAGATTAATTTAAGAAAATAGTATTCCTAGCAAAATTAAAGTATGCAAACTTTTAGAAATATTACTGAATATAGCTGCCAATGTTTTTGGTACAGAAAAAAAACATCATAATACATTTATATGGTACTAAAAACTGAATAGAAATGTCAGGGACCACTCAGGCATAACTTCTGCTAAAAGTTTTAAGTCCGGAAGGTCGCCGGTTCGATCCCTGAGCTCTCCGTCCTGGTCGTTTTGTCCTTGGGCAAGACACTTTACCCTACCGCCTACTGGTGTTGGCCAGAGGGGCCGATGGCGCGATATGGCAGCCTCGCTTCTGTCAGTCTTCCCCAGGGCAGCTGTGGCTACAACTGTAGCTTGCCTCCACCAGTGTGTGAATGTGAGAGAGAATGAATAGTGGAATTGTAAAGTGCTTTGGGTGCTTTGAAAAGTGCTATATAAATGCAATCCATTATTATTATGAATACAGTGTTGTGCCAAACACATGTTTTTTCCAGATCAGCAGTATAAATTCTCTACAGGCTCCTCTTGTGTAGGTGTTTGTTTTATCTGTTTATTTATTCATTTCTGTTTGTGTTATATGAGTGATTATTTTATATCTTGTATAAGGCAGGGCAGGCATAAACAAAGTAATGACTAATGATACACAGAGACACACAAAGACAACTATGCACACACCTCTCCTCTCCTGAGCGCTCTGACTTTCGAAAGAACATCGACTCGATTAGGTGGTCAATTCCCAGGGTCTGGCTTTTTTGCTGGGTATCCTGGATGAGTGACTCTGTCTCTGAGGTGATTGAACCAATTATACAGGTGGGCAGCAAGATGGTCTTCTCCTCTGAGGAACTGTCCTTCATGGTAAATTCTCTGGAGAGAGTGTCAGGTTTGATCAATTATTCCTACATAATGAATAATAACTGACTGGAGGTAAGTGAGGATTTTGTGGTCTGTGTGGGGGTCTCCATTCCTTGAGTGCTAGTTTTATGGTGAGCAGCTCATAGTCTCCTGGATCACAATTTATTTCTGTGGAAAAAAGTTATGATTCCTTCTAGTCAGTTCTTTATTTACTAGTGCCTATTCAGACTGCCTGCAACAGATGCTCCACCCAGGTGTCACTATGGACTATTACATCATTCAGGTAGGTACTCAACTACTCAACAAAGAAACATATACAGTGGTGTGACAAAGTGTTTGCCCTCTTCCTGATTTCTTTTTTAATTTGTCTTTGTCACACTTAAACATTTCAGATAATCAAACAATTTAAATATTAGACAAAAATAACACAAGTAAAAACAAAATGCAATCAGGCAACTGGGCACGTGGGAGAACACATCTGCAAAATGCTGTTGCAATGCAGCAACATCTGCACTCTGTGAGATCGTCATCAGACTGAATTTGGCACCTCAGGCCCCAACTTATCTCGCTGATTAATCAAGGAGCTGCAGTGATTCACAATATTATCATCTAATCCACCAGATTTAAGGCAAAGTGTATATTTCTGTGCAGTGTTGGTCAAGTTACTTGAAAAAAGTAATCAGTTACTAATTACTGATTACTTCCCCGAAAAAGTAATCCCGTTACTTTATTGATTACTTATTTTCAAAAGTAATTAATTACTTAGTTACTTAGTTACTTTTTAAAAAGACAATTTACAACCTGAATAGGTGATAAAGCGATAGATCTTTCAGCCCAATTCTACTTTTTCTGCATAATTCATCATACAAAATTTTACCAAATGGAAACGTCTCTTTTTAAAACTTTAAACTTTAAATCTTTTAACTTTATGCATCAAGCAAAAACTTAATTATATGCCACATTCTCTGACTGGAAGAAATTTGTTTAACATTTAAACCTATTTTCTGCACATTCCAGCACATAAAATAAAATATTTTTTTGTGTTTACACTCACTCTTTCAAATAGATGAAAGTAAAACACAGCAGAAAATAAATAAAATCAAAGACTAGCGGTCCTGTTGCTCTATTTTCACCTGTAAAGCAGGACTGGGGTAGGCGGAGGTTTACCCTGGTGCAGGTGTGCCGCAGCGGTCAGTGGAAGAATCCGCGAGTTTCTCTGTGAGTTTCACATTACGGTGTAGCGCACTCGCTGCTTGCTTGGAAGTTTAGGGGTTTTTTTCGCTGTAAAAAGAAGTTTTCTTCCCACGCACAACGGACACTAATGTTTTTGTCACTTTTTATGGAATCAAACTCAAAATAAGGTCAGTACTTCCACGCTTTAAACGCTGCATGCTACACTCTGTCCCGCACTCGATATATTATGATCTGCACACAGCTGTTGTCACGAACGTCGCACTCGCTTACGTCACTGTCATGAGACATTCTCGCAAAAAAATCACGGTTTTAGTAACGCAGTAACGCAGCGTTCCTACGGGAAAGTAACGGTAATCTAATTACCGTTTTTGCAATAGTAATCCCTTACATTACTCGTTACTTGAAAAAAGTAATCAGATTATAGTAACGCGTTACTTGTAATCTTGTACTTCTCTGTTTCTGTGTACTCCGGTGAAATGGCAAATGATGTTCATGCAAATGCACTGAAGTGGGACCTCCATTAAAGATAAAATGTGTAAAGGCACTCTCAAAATGGCTATGTTGTTCATCAGCTGATAATCTGGGCAAGATGCACACCATTTGTTCTAGTGTGTTATCATGTCCCATGTGACCATCCATCTGGTTATAATGAGCCGCCTAGAAAATCATTTCTCGTTGGACTTTGGCACTAACAACTGAGTGTGCTCATATATCTGTCCCTAATGAACACAAAATTAGTGCATGCCATGTTAGGGAGCACCATTTCACCATCAATGTTTATCACTTTGTTAAAGGCTGGGCGTAGAGTGTTGTCAGGAGACTGGTCTAGCGGAAAATCCTCCATGGAGCAAATCACCTTAACCAGCGGGGCCTACTGCTGTTAAGAGTCAGTGTCAGATGACCTCACATCACCACTGAGCACAACACCAACATCACACATTTATACTGGTCATGAAAATCATGTTGGTCATATGTGTGTATGTTTATGTGTGTGACTCCTCCCACCGGATTGGAGTCATTATTCATCTTAATGACTCCACTCCGGGTTTGCACCAAATGGGATTTCGCACTCTTCATTCAACTGAAACAGCTGTCTGTGTTTTTGTTGAGACAGTAAGGCCTTACTTAGACAAGAGCAGTTCTGTTGCGGCTTTTTTACTTGATTTCAAGCTCTTGTCTAGACTGTCAACATTTAACTTTAGTAATCACACCGTTAAATAGATACAGTCTAATCTATCAGAGAGAAAACAATGCTTGCAAATAAAGAATAGCAAGTCACCCTATCTTTCCTGTATGCAAGGTGTCCCCTCAGGGTTCAATTCAAGGCCTCCTGTTATTTTCACTTTATGTAAATGACTTGCCCAAGGTGTGCAAAAATGTGGACATGTTTATGTATGCTGATGATACGGTAATTTTTACACAAGCCAAAACTGTTAATGATGCAGCCCATTAGCTTTCATTGGCATTACATGATTTACAAAAATGGCTGAATGACTCATGCCTGTGCCTTAATCTTAAAAAGAATGTATCGATGTTTTTTAGTAAACCTAAAACAACTGTGGCTGCAGTAAAAGTTAGCTTGGGTGCTCAAGAACTAATCAGTGTTGAGGAATTTGAGTATTTTGGAGTGCTACTAGACTCGAAATTGTCCTTTAAAAAACATGTTAAAAAAGTATTAACCACTGTAAATGTTAATATACAGAACTTTAGACATATCCGCACATCATTAACAGACACAGCAGCGATTACATTTCTGTACTCTATGATACCGGCTCATATTGAATACTGTATTACAAGTTGGTCCTATACAAGTTTTGCTGGTATTGGGCCAATTGAAGTATGCTACAAAAGCATTGAAAATATTAGATAAGAAACCTTTTTCATATCACCGTTGTCAAATTTTAGGTAAATACAAGTTTACAAGGAAATGACACAGTCGATCATCATGTTAATAATTTTACTTCTTTAGAAACCCTCAAATTAGAAGAACTTGACTCCCTGGTATAACTCTCAAATGCGCACCTTAAAGCAGAAAACTGGTAAGCTGGACAGGAAATGGCATCTCACTAATTTAGACAATCTTCATTTAGCCTGGAAAAGTATTCATCACAGAATGAAGAAAATATGAACAGTCCTAAGTTTCTCTTCGACACTCTAGCTAGGCTAGCAAAAGGTCAGAGCTCTGTAGAGCCAAGCATTCCTTTAAAGTTAACTTGTAATAACTGCATGAATTTGTTCACTATTAGAGAAACAGTAACAGCTACTTTCAATACCACTGATATTTATTTAGACTAGTAATGTGCAATACAACTGATTTCCTTTTCAATCCGATATCAAGTAAAGTTCAGGCTGGTATAGACGATACTGATCCAATACCGATACTTTTTATAAAATCTCAGAAACAAAAGTAATGCATTTTAAATTATACCTCAGTGTGATGGTGAAAATCTATGGATTTTTACTTCTAAGCTGGACTACTATATTTCATTATTATCAGGTTGTCCTAAAAATTCCCTGAAAAGCCTTCAGTTGATCCAAAATACTGCAGCAAGAGTACTGACAGGCAGTGGCAGTCCTAGCCTGTTTGGCGCCCTGGGTGAACACTCCCTCCGCCCGTGTCGCCCGTATCAAAAACCGCTACTGCTGACAGGGACAAGAAAGAGAGCGCATATTTCTCATATATTAGCTTCCCTTCATTGGCTCCCTGTTAAATCCATAATTGAATTCAGAATCCTGCTTCTCACATGCAAGGTCTTGAAAAATCAGGCCACATCTTATCTTAATGACCTTATAGTACCATATGATCCCAACAGAGCACTTCACTCTCAGACTGCAGGCTTACTTGTTGTTCCTGGAGTATTTAAAAGTAGAATGGGGGAAAGCCATCAGCTTCTGTGGAACCAGCTTCCAGTTTGGATTTGGGAGACAAACTGCAAGCTCACAACTTTTAAGATTAGGATTAAAACATTTATTTTTGATAAAGAATATAAATGGGGCTGGATCCCTTTGTTAGACTGCAACTGTCATGGTCCTGGGTCGTGCGACCCAGTGTTTTGAGTTTTGTCTATTTTGTTGTTTATTGTTTGTTTAGGTTCATTAAGTTATTCTAGCTCATATTTGTTATTATATTACCCTTGTGTTAAGTCTCCCTTGCCCTTCATGTGTTTATGCCTGTGTGTCTTATGTTGTCAAGTTCATGTTGTCGTTCCGGTCATCTTCCCCTGTACTCGGTCTCCCTGGTTTGTGTGCCTACCCGTTATGTGTCATGTCTGTGTGGCTCTTGTTGTCTAGTTTGTTTCATGTCTATGTCTCCGTTTTTCCTGTTTTATTTTGAAAAGGGATCTTGTGTTCTGTGTTCATGTGATTGGTTTTACTCTTTCCTGTGCATCATTATATTTATCCTAGTCAGCTGTTTCCTCATGTGTCTCTACTTCCCCTGATTGCCTTATGTGTGTATTTAAGTCCTCTGTTTTCTGAGTGTCATTGTCAGGTCGTTTGTTATCCCCACCATTGTCTTAGTCATAGTCATTCTTATAGTCTTAGTCATAGTAGTTCATAGTATTTGTTTCTTAGTGATTTTTAGTTTGCTTAGGTTTCCATGTTTAACCCCTGCTACCATCCAAATAAAGGATCGCTTTCTGTTTAAACCTGCAACTCCTCGTCCACATCTGCTTTTGGGTCCTGTTTCAAAAAACACACCGGCGCACCCCGCCGTGACAGCAACAGGTCTAGGCAGCTGTTGAATTCCCATGATGCACTGAGTATTTCTTCTTCAGTTTCACTCATTCTGTGTTTATAACACTCTCTGAAGTCAGTCATTAGTTATTATTATCTCTGGCTCTCTTCTACAGCACCTTGTTGTTCTGTCTTCCTCCACTCACCCCAACAGATCATGGCCGATGGCCACCGCTTGCTGAGCCTGTTACTGCTGGAGGTTTCGTCTTGTTAATAGGGAGTTTTTCCTTCCCACTGTCGCCAAAGCACTTGCTCATAGGCACTCATGTGAAATCGGGGGTTTTCTCTGTTTTCTTTGTATTATTATAGGGTTTTTACCTTACAATATAAAGTGCCTTGAGGCAACTTCTGTTGTGACTTGGCGCTACATAAATAGAATTGAATTGAAATTTAATTTAATTGAGAGACCAATTTGCAAACCTTGCTTTTTTTATTAAAGCTCCTGACCTCAAAGTTTCAACTTTTTCAAAGTTCAACTTTCTCTTTACCCACACAAACCGTTAAACATCACATAAGACAGTTTAAATTTCTCATAAATTTTGTATTCTGGTCATTATGACTTTTCTTACAGAAAATGTACAAAAAAAGAATTCTCACAGAATACAGAAATAGAAAATTATAAAAATACACTTTGTATAAATTAGAAAAGTGACTGTGCTTTTTTGGGACACCTGTAGATCTAATGTTTACACTATTACATATAATTTGTGATACATAGTGTGTGTGTGTATATATATATATATATATATATATATGTGTATATATATATATATATATATATATATATATATATATTTATGTGTGTGTGTGTGTGTGTATGTATGTATGTATGTGTATATATATATATATACCGGTATATATACCTATATCTATATATATATATATGTGTGTGTGTGTGTGTCTGTATGTATGTATGTATGTGTATATATATATATATACACCGGTATATATATATATATATCTATATATATATATATATATATATATATATATATATATATATATATATATATATATGTATATATGAAGTCAAACCCAGGTTTACGAGCATTTAAAAATAATGAATGAGTTGTGAATAATATTCTTAAAAATTTAAAAACTTGTCTGTCTTTTGGGCCTTTTTTCCCCCAGTAAGAAATAGGAACAGTAAGCAGACATGAAGGCAGAGACACACTCACAAGCAAGTGACCTGGACATAAAATCAGGCCACTTAAACAGGCCAGTGTTTTCTCCTCTGTATTATTGTAGGGTCCTTACAATAAAAGTACCTTAACATTACAACATAAAGCACCTTGAGGTGACCATTGTTGTAGCTTGGCAATGTAAATAAAATTGAATTTTTAAAATTGAATGAGCTCAACTGCGTAAAATACTAAGCCTCTACACTACAGGGCCACCCACAGGATATATTTAAATATTTTGTTAATGCATTGTTAGGTCAAATTTTTTGTTGATGATTAAATTAACTGGGTGCTTAAAGTCTGTGTCATTCTGTTCATTCCAGAGTCGTTCCATACCAAACAGACTACTTCCAATGTGTCCAATTAATACAAAGTTGCATTTGATCTTAAGTTCATCTGAAGCCAAACAACCCTTAAGACAATCACATGGCTTGGATTTCTAATTATTTTCTTTCTTTTTCATTTCAGTGAAAGAGTTTGTGTTCTGCTGGCCATTCAAATGGAAACCAGCACAGATGCTATTGCTGGTCTGACAGAAGCCATAACAAGAGCACCAGAGGGAAAACAGTGCTGGGATTAATCTTGTGGCATTCTCCACTTGAAGCTGTAGTTGTAGATACAGCAATTGTAGTTGTGGAAACTGTAGGTGCAGCAGTAGTGGAATTGGCAGTAGTTGGTGCAGCAGTCGTGGCATTGACGGGAACTATAAAATAATTTTCAAAAATAGATTAATATATATTTGTGTACAGACTAAAATAATTTCTTTATTCTTGATAAATTCCAAAATAAATTTTGGCTATATTTTCAAATACTCACCCGACGTTACTGATATTGTGTCAGGAACTATGGTGATGCTGAAATTGCTGCTAGAACTGTTAATAGCCTCTTTCAAAGTCTGAACAACAGTAGTATCATTTGGGACTTGTGCACTGGGCGCTGTTTGATTGAACACAAGCTCCACCACTGCCTCAGTTCTATCCACTCGTGTTTGAACTCTAACAAGACTGTGCCATGAAAGAAAGTGAGTCAGATGTTAGATAATGATTACAGATTATTGAATGCTTTAACTATATTACATGGCACTTTTAATATTTAAAATGAAATTAAAATAATAATTTAGAGGAAAGTAACTTAATCACTGTTAAAAACATGTTTTACCTGAACCGAATCACAATGGCACGGATGAAGAAAGGAAATATTGGTTTGTAGATTCTATTACACTGCAAAAAATTAACACAAAAAGAAAATTTAAACAACTTCAAAATTACATTGTACAAAAATGCCTGTTTAAATTAAATAAAATGTATGATTTTAGATTTGTTCTCTAGATAACGTGTCAGTCAATAAATATTAAGTTGAAATATTACTCACCGTATCTTCAACTCGTCTTTTGCGATCTTGAAATACACTGCTGGTGGGGTCTGTGAGATCAGGTACAAATGGTTCAAGGAACTGTAGAAACAGAAAAACTTGGACAGGTGCATTCGGAGCTTTTGTAGTTGTGGTAGTGGTTGGAGCTGCTGTGGTTGTTGTTGGAGTAGATGCAGTAGTTGTTGCAGCAGATGTTGTAGTTGTTGGAGTTGCTGTGGTCGTTGATGTTGTTGATGTGTTTGTTGTTGGGGTAACTGTGGTAGTTGTTGGGATCACTGTGGTAGATTTAAAATGAGGACAAAATGAACATAAAACATTTAACTGAGTCCCTGTAAAACATTTGAGACTTTTTGATCAAAGAATCAAAGATCACGAAATGTCACTCACATGTGTCACTGACAGTGATGGAGGCCCTTTCGATGTCAAAGCCTGTCACGTTTGAGGCTTGACTGATCAAAACACTTTTAATCTCAGTGTCATTTGGAACAGATGAGTTTACAAACTGAAGTGCTATGGTGTTGATGACTGATCCCTGCCTGTAAATGCAGACACAAAAATTATAGTTTTGAATAATTAGCACTTTAGGTCAGTGCTCTTAACATTATATGTCAAAGTACTGAAATTACCTGAAGCTCACAACAGCCAAGGAGACAAAGGAAGAAGGGAATGAGTTTTTGTAAGCAGGTTCAATCTGCAGACACAAAGCAGATTTCCTTAAAATCACGTTTATCTGTTTGTGTACGTGATGTACAGTGGCAACCCCACTTTTCAGTTATTTATTTGTAAAAAATGTTTGGAATCAAGTATGATTTTCGTTCCACTTCTCACGTGTACACCACTTTGTATTGGTCTTTCACATGGAATTCCAATAAAATTGATTCATGTTTGTGGCTGTAATGTGACAAAATGTGGGAAAGTTCAAGGGGACCGAATACTTTTGCAAGCCACTGTATATTGTATGGTAAAATACATAACCAGAAGACTATTTAAAGGAAAAAGGCTGCGGTCTTGACCCCTACAGTGGGTAGCTCTGGTAGATCACAGAGCTAACACAGACAGAGAGACAACCATTCACACCCATATTCAATATTCAATGTCATGCCAAAGACTGTCAATAAAGTACTGTAATGTGTATAGAATTTTGAGGTGAAAATTAATATAATCCATTTGTCATGGTCCCCGTGTCTTACTGGTTGACTCTCTGTTTGGCAACATGTTTGTTTTTGTTTTTGCTCTCTCCCTCCTCCCTCTCCCCCTCTCGCTCTCTCTTTCGCCGCGGCGATGCTCATTGCGGGCTGGCCCAATCACCTGCTCTCATCACCACACCGGTCGCCGATCCCAGCTGATTGCAGCACTATTTAAGATGGCGGTTCTACGCTAGTCTTCGCTGGATCATTGAGCTATCAGCGTCAGTCAACCCGCGAACCTGCAAATCTGAATCTGTGAGTTTTGTGACTATTCTTCTAATCGGACCTTTTTGTGTATGTGTAGATTTTTCCTGAACCTGTTTAACGGACTACAGGAGGAGTGGCAGAGGAGAGGAGTTGGATTTTGTCCAGAAAGTGTGGAGCACTTCTTCCCGACCCCCCTGTTTCCACACGGACCTTGGAGACCCGGACTCATTTTTCCCTTTGCACGTTGTATATATTGTGAATACAAGAAAACAATTATTAGATTATAATGTGTTAAATTGGCTTAGATGAGAGGGTCCAGCAGTGGATCAGAGGAATAGGGAAGGATTTGTCGGTGTGTTTCAATTTGGTTTAGCTATAGGCCTGAGAGTGTGTAATTGTTTAGAGGGAGAGGAATTTATGGACACTGGGGGTCAGCCTGTCATAAAAGGAGACAGGAAGCTACAGTTGGGGGATGCTGATGCTTCTCCCTGAATGTAATAAAAGCTCATAATTGTCATAACTTAGAAGTAGGTTTGCAGGACACTCTCCACATCCTTAGCTGTAAAAGTAAGACAACAAGAGGCCAATGGCCCAGTGGATGCAGAGTGGGGAAGGAATTTGGTGTAGCTTGGGTGAGGGGAGATGGGCTTTTATGACCGGCAGGAAGTCACATACACAGAGACACACACACAGTGCTTTAACTGTTATGACGCACACACACCCACACACACAGGCAGTCACGTGCTCGCGCATACATACACAAACACAGAGTTTACAACACACCATGTGGGGTTTACGATGGGGTGGCTTCTATAAAACTGGTGGAAACAAACAAAGAAGTGAAGCTCTGCAGAGGGACACCGGCCTTGCACATCTCCCCTTCTAGAAGTTCCATGCGTAACTGAAGATGAATAAAGGTTTTGTGAAATGACTACTGAGTCCGGTGTAGTCTCTGTAGGCCTGAGCAATAAAAAAGAACCGGGGTGAAACTGCTTTACGTAACAATATTCACTTGGTGTTTTGTTCACTGTAAATAAACGCACTGTCTTTTGCCTAAGGAAAACCTGGCCTGCGCCTGAGTCCCTTTAAGAAACCTTATCACCATTTTGTAATAAGGCCGTAAAATGACAGATAAAAAGGAACAGATCAAGCACTGTGAATAATTCCAAGATGCACAGTATGGGGAAGTTAGAATCACCAGTTAATCTAATTGCACTGATATGTCTTTGGTCTGTGGGAGGATGCCAGAGCACCTGGAGAAAACTCACATTAAAATGGAGAGAACATGCAATTTCCACACAGAAAGACCCCAGATTAAAACTAAGGACCTTTTTGTCATGAAATAACAGTGCTTACCACCAAGGCACGGTGCTATCATTTTAAATTTAAGTAGTTAAATTACTGCATGCAGTTTTGCAGTGATTCTTCATTATTCAATAAGAGAAATGTAGTGTGTTCAGTGTTGAATAAGTGCTATAAAGTCAGGTTCAATGCATGAGGTAAAGATGCAAAAGACAGTAGACAGGTGAGTGAAAGAGAATCTGTACCTGGATTCATTAAACTTCATCACTGAAAATCTTTGTTCAAATATGAAGACATATTCATGAGAACAAGCCTTAAGACCACGCTTAACTAAGTTTAAGAGCTTGTCTCCTTTGAGAGAAGAATAAAAATCCAGCAATAATACTGACTTCAAATAAAACAGACTGTAGGTCAATGAGCTAAACACCACTGGATGAATTTTCCATCCCTGGATGTGTAAAGCCTGGCAAAAAGTTTTTCCAAGTTTTACAACCTTGCTAGCAAAGGTTCTCCTCTTGACTTGTTCCTGCTCTTAATCTTTCAAATTCTTGTACTTGTCTAAGTATTTAGGGTTTTTTTAATGCAAACTATATTCTTTAAACAGACTTCTTTCTGCTTTCTATTAGGTAAGAACACGACTTTGGCTCAAACTTCAATGACAAATGCTTAGAAGTCCAAATAATCCACATTCTGCATCTTTTTTCCCTTTTTTAGTGTGAGCTAACAATGATAGCTGTATTTGAAGTGTTTCATAAATACTTAAAACACTTTTCTGCTAGAGCTGCACGTGCCTTTAAAAAAAACAAACCCTGCATTGAACAATCAATTTGAAAGCATGTTGAATTACTTTTAGCACGATATGGTGGTCTGGTGCCTTGCATTCATTTGTCACGTAGCTGTAGTTTGAACTTCTCATTCATTCATTCATTCATTTAGGACAGTTGTCCTGGCACTTAGTTTTTATGGGAATTTTTGCATTTCTTCCCAAGACTTTGCACTTATTCTATATGAATTAAATTATAATTTCATTACAACCTTCATGTGAAAAAAATGAGAAGAAATTAGTATTTGAATATTTGCATTGCCTTAAAGATCAGATAAACTCTTGTACACTAACCTTACAGATTTTGGGGGAAAGGAAAGACTTACTTGTTTCTTTATTGATGAAGATCGATTTTTAAAAGCTTCAGATGATGAATTCAACAGGTCAGATGTAAAATTGCTTTGAATGGATCTGAAAACAACATATCTGGTGGTTGTTGTTGTCAGAAGTGCCGTTGGTGTGGTAGTTGGTGGGAAAGTTGTGGTGGTGGTTGGTGATGCTGTAGTGGTTGTTGTCGTAGAAGCCATGGTGGTAGGTGGGGCAGTGGTGGTTGTTGTCGGAGGAGCTGTGATGGTTGTTGTCGGAGGAGCCGTGGTGGTTGTTGTGGTAGTTGGTGTCGTGCCGTGGTGGTTGTTGGTCAGTGGTGGTTGTTGTCGGAGCAGTGGTGGTCGGTGTTGTCGGAGGAGCCATGGTGTTGGTAGGTGGGGGCAGTGGTGGGAACTGTGTGGTGGTGGTTGGTGGGGCAGTGGTGGTTAATGGTCGGTGGTGGCAGTGGTGGTTGTTGTGGTTGTTGTTGTTGGAGGAACTGTAGTGGTGGTGGTCGGTGGTGGTTGTTGTCGGAGGAACTGTAGTGGTGGTGGTGTTGTGGTTGTCGGAGGAGGCGTGGTGGTGGTAGGTGGGGCAGTGGTGGTTGTTGTCGGAGGAACTGTAGTGGTGTTTGTCGGTGGGGCAGTGGTGGTTGTTGTCGGAGGAGCCGTGGTGGTGGTCGGTGGAGCAGTGGTGGTGGTTGTCGGAGGAGCCGTGGTGGTCGTGGTCGGTGGGGCAGTGGTGGTTGTTGTCGGAGGAACTGTAGTGGTGGTGGTTGGTGGGGCAGTGGTGGTTGTTATCGAAGGAGCCGTGGTGGTGGTCGGTGGAGCGGTGGTGGTTGTCGGAGGAGCCGTGGTGGTTGTCGTTGGTGGGGCAGTGGTGGTGGTCAGCGGGGCAGTGGCGATTGTTGTCGGAGGGGCCGTGGTGGTTGTGGTCGGAGGAGACCTGGAGGTGGTGGTCGGTGGGGCAGTGGTGGTTGTTGTCGGAGGAACCGTAGTGGTGGTTGTAGGTGGGGCAATGGTGGTTGTTGTCGGAGGAATTGTAGTGGTGGTTGTCGGTGGGGCAGTGGTGGTTGTTGTCGGAGGAGCCGTGGTGGTGGTCGGTGGTGCAGTGGTGGTCGTGGTCGGTGGGGCAGTGGTTGTTGTTGTCGGAGGAGCCATGGTGTTGGTAGGTGGGGCAGTGGTGGTTGTTGTGAGAGGAACTGTGATGGTGGTGGTGGGTGGGGCAGTGGTGGTTGTTGTCGGGGGAGCCGTGGTGGTGGTTGTAGGTGGGGCAGTGGTGGCTGTTGTCGGAGGAATTGTAGTGGTGGTTGTCGGTGGGGCAGTGGTGGTTGTTGTCGGAGGAGCCCTGGTGGTGGTCGGTGGTGCAGTGGTTGTTGTTGTGGGAGGAACTGTAGTGGTGATGGTCGGTGGGGCAGTGGTGGTTCACGACTTTGGTCTTAAACTTCAATGACAAATGTTAGAAGTCCAATAATCCACATTCTGCATCTTTTTTCCCTTTTTTAGTGTGAGCTAACAATGATAGCTGTATTTGAAGTGTTTCATAAATACTTAAAACACTTTGTTAAGCTGCCATTGTGCTTTTGAAAAAATAAAACCCTGCATTTAACAATCAATTTGAAAGCATGTTGAATTACTTTTAGCACGATATGGTGGTCTGGTGCCTTGCATTCATTTGTCACGTAGCTGTAGTTTGAACTTCTCATTCATTCATTCATTCATTTAGGACAGTTGTCCTGGCACTTAGTTTTTATGGGAATTTTTGCATTTTTGAGACTTTGCACTTATTCTATATGAATTAAATTATAATTTCATTACAACCTTCATGTGAAAAAAAAAAAAAAATGAGAAAAATTAGTATGGAATATTTGCATTGCCTTAAAGATCAGATAAACTCTTGTACACTGACCTTACAGATTTTGGGGG